>MU226074.1:2891970-2915490 GCA_018584345.1 Thuja plicata
CCCCGATTAGTACCATGGTCAACTTTCCTACACACTCATTGCACACATCAGTAGGTCCAATAAATCAATACATAAAAATAATAGAATACATAATGTAAGTTGAACACACATTCACTCACACTTGCATAAAAGATTATATCTAACATCCACATACTAATCCAATATACAAGACCATCAAAACTAAGTTCTGTAGGGAAATCTTCATCACTAACATAGAGTATTATATAGATTTCCCGATTACATAATCAGGTGTTTGTATACAAGAAAAGGTTTCCACGGATCCATAAAGTAATACATGTGTCCCAAAAGTCTGACTATAGCAAAATTAGTATTGACTGGAGAGCATATAAAATGAGAAATAGTGTTAAGATTAAGTCAGACTGGGGTAGGCCTCATAGATTTGATGGAATCTCTGCAGTAGATGTTTGGACTGGAATACTTGGAGTCCTATTGGAGACACCACTCCAACCTAGATGTGGCATCCTTTTTGTTGCACTGGAGTTATCGGTTGGAGAGACAAAGGAGGAGGTTCACAACGTGGTGGCGAAGTGTGTTGACTCTAAATGGCTGCTGGGCTTTGAAGACATTGTTGATAGGGCAGTGCTAGGGAAGGGTTTGGAGATGGGACCTGAGCTATGGAGGATCATTGGAGGTAAGGAAAATTTGGTGCAACCATTAGTGATCTGGTTAGCTTCAAAACCATAAGGCATTCACTTACCAAGGGCAGATAAGGGCTAGAAGAAAATCATTACATTTCTGCAGGAGAAGGTGTGGAAGAGTGAGCGAAGGAGCTTCATGAAATCAACTCCGCACAAGAGCGTTACAGCACCAAGGCAGCCAATATGCCATCAAACTAGAAAGAAGGTACTAAAAATGAAGGGAACATGTGAAGGAGGAAGCTCACAGGATGAAAGTCCCACTGTACCCGGATCAGTGAAGAATGTTAAGGCCATTCACAACTTTTCAAGGGAAGAGGCAACAAACTGGTTCAAGAATAGGCATTAAGGGATGGTGAAGTAGGAGGATGCCGAGATAGTAATGTTTTAAATGTCTTTTTTGAATGGTTTATTGTATGTAAATATTTATATCCCGTGTGGGCGTTAAGGCCTCTTTTTGCAAGGAAAAGTATATAGGTATAGGTGGTCTGGGGTGGAAAAAATATGCATGTAATGTGGTAGCCAACTGCGTATATTGGCTATATGATGTAATCCCTCTTTTGATATCAATAAAAAATATGTTACCTATCAAAAAAAAGAATCCATCATTTTCTATTTTAGATAAATCTATTTGGTGGGTCATATACCTTAAGGGTAAGCCTCTTGCATTGACACAATGTTTGTCTGCTAAAATTTAGCATAATAAAGGCATTTCTCTCATTCAAGATGTTGTGATTGACAAGCGATTGGGTTCTTGGGAAGATATTAGTGCTAATTATAATATTACTAATTCACAAAAGAAAAAACATACTCTTATCTCCAAAGCAGTAGGCAATTTGTTTCCTCGTAAACTTTTGAATTCATGTCAGATGCTTGAACAGTTAAAGTGGTCAGATGGTAAGGCCTTGGGTGATTTCTCTAGCAAGAAATTCTATAATATGCTTAAGGGGGATGTGGGTATTGTTAGTAGAATTAATAAAATCTGGAGCTTTAACTGTTCAAGCACTAGATGACACTTTTGTTGGATGATATTAGAATTGGGTACTACTCATGCTATTGGCATTCATGTTTTGTCACTGATGTCAACATATGTTTTTGTGGAGAGATGAGACTGGTTATTACTATTATATGATGACTGATAGAAGTGTATAGATACTATACAGATGAATCAGAATGAGAGAAGATGATGATATGAAGAAGGATGTGTGATGATCTTATTTCTAAGGTCAATTGGATTAATATTGCATATTGGAGTTGTTACAGATGTTTTAGTGAATACTATTTTTTGGATTATGACATTGATGTTTGAAAAAGTGAGTCTCTGTGTTTTGGGGATATCTTATAGGCCATGATGATTCAAGCTATGTGAGCTTAAGAGATGAAAAAAGACATTAAGTAATATTTATTATTAATCACAAATCATGTGATTATTGGTGATGTGAGCTGAGGTGTGTATTCTGGAGGAGACCTATTTGGGTCTGACTTTAGAGATGTAGTGTGCATTGTAGATTGTGAGTGTGTCTTGTGGACCTTGGATTATATCTTATGTATTGTAATTTATGTTTACTTATTTTAGGTACCGTGTGTATCTTAGCAAGGGGTTAAATAATTATTTTTATATTGGGAAAGCTTAATTGGCCGACCTAATCAATTATTGTAATAGGGTATATATGAGAGATAAGAGATATTTTCTTTTGAAAAGATGGAGGTATGATGAGAAGGTAATTGAAAAGATAGAGAAGTGTGAAAGCTGTGAAGCTTGATTGGCTGCTAGATTTAGAGCATATTTTTTGGTTATAGTACTTCATTGGAACTGACCAAGAAAAGATAATTGCTATCAAATAGTTCACAGGATTGTATATTTCTTATATACACTTGTTCGGATTGTAAATCCTTGAGGGTGGATTTAATCTTCTTTGGGTAGTGTGCCTAGGTAGTGAGCCCACTATTACTCTTGACTCCTAACAGGGTCTTTCCTTTAATAAAGACTGTGTATTGCAATGTTGTAATAAGATCCTAGAAAGGCTAAATCTTTTAACATGGATACTATACTCTTAGTACATCATTTGTGGGTGCTAATTCCCACTGGGGTTTTATCTTTAAAAGGGTTTCCTCAACAATAAAGGAGTGTGTTATTGTGTTGGTATTTACTGTGTTATCATTGAATTACAGTTTTGGTTTATAAAGTTTAATGTTTAATAATCTATCTCACAACTGATTCACCCCCCCTCTCAGTTGTGTCGGTGGACTGTAATTCCTAACAATTGGTATCAGAGATGCTGATCCTTAGAGAGAAAGCTTAATAGATTGAGGTGATCCTAAAGATGACTTACTACAGGAAGGATAGTCCAAAATTTGATCCTGAAAACTTTGACAGTTGAAAGAACAAGATGAGAACACATTTTCTATGTTTGGGAATCGACTACTGGATGATCACATAAATGAAGGAAAAGATAAAGGCTGAGAATGAAATGTATAAAGCTAATGAAGATGAAAATAAGTTGTTTTCATGTAACATGGTCACAAGGGAAGCATTGATCATTGCACTTTCTAAAGATGAATTCACATAAGTAAAAGACTTAGATTCTGCACATTGGACAATATTGGAAGCACTATATGAAGGAGATAAGTTTAGAAAACATGTGAAGCTAAAAACCTAGAAGACAAAGATGGAATCATTGAAAATGAAAGATGATGAGAAAATTAGAGCATATGCACAGAGAGTTACTAAAGTGGTTATTGGCATCAGGAACTTTGGAGGTACTTATAGTGAGGAAGAAGTGATTGCAAAGATTCTCAAATCTCTAACACCTATATATAGAACTAATGTATAAGATATAGAAGAAATTATACCTTTGACATCGAACTTAAATAAAAATATGTTGATTGGAAAGATAACTACTTTTGAGGCCGCAAAACTGGGAGATTCTCTACCTAAAGTTGAGTCAAAATTCAAGGCAACTGTGTATAGAAACAAAAAGACCTTATTTGGAATTGTGAGCACCAGAAATAGTGACTGAGAGAAGAACTTGGAGACTATGCTGATGAATGGGAAAATATATAGGAAGAAGAAAGAAAGCTAGATGAAGTGGTGGCCCTGATTGCTAGAAGAGAAAAGAGAGGTAAGGGTAAATTTGAAGGCAAGTTTCTTTTGAAATATTTTTCATGCAAAAAGATAGGTCATTTTGCATCTTGATGTCCTACAAGGGTTCCAAAACATAAACCTAAGTTTTACAAATCAAAGTATCCAAAAGATAAGGAATGTTATTATGCTAGTGAATGTGTTTCTGATGATGAAACTGTTGACTATGATGAGATTAGATTTATTTCTATTAAGGATGATGAACCTATACATGAAGACAAATCCTTAGTATCTCGTGTTGAAAATAAATCTAAATGAGTTATAGATAGTGGTTGTTCACATCATACGACTAGAGATAAAAACAATTTTTTTAGTATGAAAAGATATGATGGTGGTGTTGTTAGATTTGGTGCTAATACTCCTAAGCTTATCATTAGAGTTGGATCTATTTGTCTGGATGGAAAAACTAATATTGACAATGTACTACTTGTTGATGGACTTAAGCATAATCTGTTGAGCGTTGGACATCTAGTGGACAAAGGTTATCAATTGAAATTTATTGATGGGAAATGTTCTATCAGAAGTAAATCAAGAGACTTGATCGCATCTGGTACTAAATCTAGAGGTAATGTATTTGAATTGAATACATCTGAGAATTCTTGTTTTATTGTGAAGGTTGATGATAGTTGGTTATGGCATAGAGGATTTTTTCATGTTAACTTTGATAATATTGTGAAGGCAAGTATGACAAATGCAATAAGAGATCTACCTAAGATTGTGAAACCATCTAACACTATGTGTAGAGAGTGTGTTATGGGGAAGCAGACTAGAAGCAGTTTTAAATGCAAATCTTATTTAGAAAAAGGGAATTTGGATTTGGTACATACAGATCTGTGTGGTCCTACAAGAACAAGATCTTATTATGGTGAAAGGTATTTTATACTTTTTGTTGATGACTTTTCAAGAATGATGTGGGTTACATATTTAAGAGAGAAATATGAGGAATTTGACAAATTCAAGATATTCAAAGAAAAATTTGAGAATGAATTAGGTTTGAAGATAAAATGTTTGAGATCAAATAGAGGTGGTGAGTTTACTTTAGATTTATTTAATACCCACTGCGAAGAGCGCAAAATATTTAGAAAGACACTTGCTCCTAGGACACTACAACAGAATGGGATAGCAAAGCAAAGAAACAGAACAATATTAGAAGTTGCTGGAAGGAAATGTATCACATGTTCATTGGAGACAAGATTTTGGTACTATTGTGTACACCTTGAATGAAATTCAGATTAGAGGAGGTACAAGTAAGACCCCTTTTGAAATATGGTTTGATCATACTCATACTATGAGATATTTTAGAATATTTGGAAGTAAATGCTATATCAAAAGAGATGATGAGATAGGGAAGTTTGATGCTAGAAGTGATGAAGGTATCTTCCTTGGTTATTCTACTAAGAGAAAATCCTATAAATGTTTCAATCTAAGATTGAGGAAGTTGATTGAAAGCACTAATGTGAAGATAGATGAAAAGTTTCAGATTTAGGAAAGAATGTATGACTGTGGTCATATTGTGGAGATAAAAGAGTTCATTTCTGATCCTTTAGAACCTTTGGAGATTGATGATGAGATTGAAGATGAATCAATTGAACTTACTAAAACTCCTAAGACTCTGAGGAATGTTGAGAAGAACCATCCTAAAAATCAAATCATTGGTAATGCAAGTAAAGGAATGATGACAAGATCAAAAGTAAGAGATGAAATTTGTTTGATTTCTCAAGTTGAGCCAAAAAATACTGATGAAGCATGTAGAGATGAATCTTGGACTAAAGCTATGCAGGAAGAAGTAGAACAAATAAAGAAAAACAACACTTGGTAATTGGTTCCAATACCTAAAAACAAAAATGTGATAAGAACCAAATGGGTTTTCAGAAACAAAATGCATGAGGAATGAACAATGGTAAGAAATAAGGCTAGACTGGTTTGTAAAAGGCTACTCGCAACAAGAAGGCATAGACTTTGAAGAAAATTTTTCTCTTGTTTCTAGGTTGGAAGCTATGAGATTATATCTTTCTTATGATGCACATAAAGACTTTAAAGTATATCAGATGGATGTGAAATCTGCATTCTTGAATGGAGATTTGGAAGAACAAGTATACATAAAGCAACGTGATGGATTTCCTTTGATAGAAGATGAAGACATGGTTTATAAGTTGAAGAAATCATTATATGGACTAAAACAAGCACCAAGAGCATGGTATGCAAGACTAGACACGTATCTACTTGGTCTTGGTTTTAGAAAAGGTAATGCAGACATTAATTTATATTTAAGAATTGGTGAAAATTGAATCCTAATCATAGAATTTTTTATTGATGATATCATTTATGGAGGCAATGATAAAATGAGTAAAAATTTCTCTAAAGAAATGGAATATGAATTTGAAATGTCAATGATTGGTGAGATGAAATTTTTTATTGGTTTACAAATTAATCAGAATAAGAATGTCATTTTTATATCTAAGACCAAGTACCTCAAGGGAATGTTGAAGAAATTTGGAATGGAAGATTGTAAACCTGTTGGGACACCCATGGTGACTGGTTATAAAATTACTAATAATGATTAAACTTAGAGTGTTTTTCAGACAAAGTACAAGTCAATGACTAGATGTATATAATAACTAACTCACACAAGACCAGATATTTCCAATGTAGTTAGAATTGTGGAAAAATATCAAGCAGATCCTAAAGAGACACACCTTGGTTCTGTAAAAAGAATTTTCAGATACTTGAAAGAAACAATATAGTATGGATTATGGTATGAAAAATCAGATGACTTTATTTTACATGCTTATACTGATGCTGATTGGGTAGGTAGTGTGGATGATAGAAAGAGTACAAGTGGTGGAGAATTTTTCCTTGGAAAAATGTTGGTTTCATGGTTAAGTAAGAAGCAGGAATGTATTGCCCAGTCTATTGTTGAATCATAGTATGTTGCTACTACTATAAATTGTACACAAGTTGTTTGGATGAAACAAATGCTGAAAGACATTGGAATACTTTTTGTAGAGCAAGTGGTTATCCATTGTGATAACACTAGCAAAGTAAATATGTTGACTAGAATTTATAATGCATTCAAAGACTAAACATATTTCTATTAAGTATCATTTCTTGAGAGACAAGGTAGTAGAGAAAGAGATTAGACTAGAGTATGTTATCACAAAGGAACAAATAGAAGATATATTTACAAAACCTTTGCCAAAAGATGTTTTTGAGTATCTTAGAAGCATGCTTGGGGTGAGAGCCCCTCCCTATGGTAATTAATTGATGTAGGCATGCATCAGTCTAGTGGATTTTAGAGATATATAATTTTCTGGTCTTGAGGTATGGATCTACTCCTTAGGGGGAGTGATCGCAGGAACACTATAGTGCACATTTGGGTGATTTTGCACCTGGCTGCTAGACATAATTGGGACAAAAGTACCCAAAATGGATTTGAAAGATGAGGGATTTTTAGATGGAGGATAAAAAAAATTTATGAATGGAAGAAGCTGTTGTATTAGCAAGGTTAGATGTCAATTTTGAGTGTGCTTTGATATGCATTTCTTTAATGAGTAGCTTGGGAATCCACATGATTTTTGAATTTTTCTTTTGTGGGCTTTTGTAGCCTTTTGAATTTATTTTTGTTTTTGGGTCATAATTTCTTTCCTTGAACATGTCTTTTAGATGCGACATGTTGCTCCTTGGATTTTTGTGGATTTTTGGATTTTATGCATTTTAGCTTTGACATCCAATTTGCTTCCAATAGAAATGGTATGGGTACATGAGGATAAATGGTATGGAGAGTTGATATATGGAATAATGGAGGGTGAATGTTGGAAGGAATACAAGGATGTGCGCCTTTGTTGATCTTAATTATGGATTTGAGGTTATGAAGTGGTAGACTTAGATATGGTGGATGGAGGTATGTAAGGACCCAAAATGGATGGAAGGGATGAAGGATTTTTTGTTGGGACATAAGGACCCAAAATGGACATGGATGAGGAAGGAATGGAGTTTTTAATCTAAGGGCCCAAAATAAATGTGGATGAGGAAGAAAGGGAATTTTGGACATAAGGACCCAAAATGGATCTGGAGGAAGGTGGATGGTAACATTTGAGTTTATATGGAGGGATTTTGGATTTAGAAGGGATGGAAGGTTTACCGGCATCTTGAAAAATTATTTTTCCAATAGGATGCTTATTAATTTGAACACAAGATGAGAGTCCATGTGAATGGGGAGGAGAGGTGGAAGGAATGAGAGACTCTTAAAGGAAGCCACCTTGGATATAGGTGGAGGAAGAAATCTTAGATTTATGAGGTTCATGGATGGATTGGATAGGTGTGATGGGATTTTGTGGAGGATTAAGATAATGTGGAGGATAAGGCTCATGAGGGGAATTATAAGGGAAAATAGGATCTTGAGATGGATTGGGATCATGACATGGAGATGAAGGAGTACTTTGATCTTGACTTTTGGGAGGATTATGTGGTGGAGTGAGTGGATCTTGAGATGGAAGGGAATCATGCAAAGAAATGGAGGGGATGGAATCATGAGATGGAGTAATTTTATCTTGACATGGAGGGAGATTAGTGGATTGGATACATGGAAGAGATTCATGAATTGGAGGGTAAGTAGATATTAACACTTGACATGGAGGGGAATCATTGAGGAATGGAATGTAAGGAATGCATTGATCTTGATATGGAATGGGATCATGAGATGGGTTAAGGAGGATAAGTGGATCTTGGTAAGGAAGGAGGGGATATGCATATGGGAAGGTGTCATGAGATAGAGAGGTGTCATAATATGGAGGAATGTTTAGATCTAGAGGATAAGAGGAATATATGTTAGCATGATTTGGAACAAGGTATAGACATGTGTGGACTTGTGGGGGTAATTTGATGGAGGAGGTGGAAGCTTAAATTTGGGTGGATGGAGGGATGGGAGACTCATAAGGCTTAGGAGATTCAGGTATGTATTGATTTGTATGGGATGGTGGTGGGTTCATGACTTGAGGGGATTGCACAACTTGATTTTGGGATTTATAATTTTGTGCTAGTCCTTGGATCCAGTTAATGGAAAAGGTAGTGTGGGATGGGGATGATGTAGGATTTGGAGGATTGGAATTATGTGGAGGATAAGGATTATGATTTTGGAAATGAAACTCAAAATGTGAGGGTTTAGGTGTAGGATTGGGATTAAATGGGAGATGAGAATTATGGTTTTGATAAATGGAGAAGAATAGATATCTTCAAAGGAAAAAAATTTCTTTGGACCCTGATTTTGTAGGCTAAGGACAATGCTTTGGATTTCTTGAATTTCTTGGGCAAGGTGGCTATGGAGGGAATAATGTGTTGGTGAGGGATAATGAGATGCATTTCCCTTGTCAAAGGTAGAGGAAGGATAAGAAATGGGAGATGGATGAGGATTGGATATGATGGGTTGAGGATTGATTTAGTAAGGGGGTTGAATTGGAGGTATGGTTTGAGGATTAGGGTTTAACACTTTAAAGTCCTCAACCATTTTGTGAAACCAATCCATATTCATGATGTTTGAATGAGGGGTTTTGGAATTGGATTAGGATATGATTTTGGTGAAGATTTACATTAAAAGTGGATGAAGTGAAAGAGTTTAGGATCAATGAAATATGAACTTAGGACTAGGAGCAATTTTGGACTTTATTTTGATTTAAGAGGGCATGTGTTGAACTATAACTGATTGAATGTTTGAAGATGATAAGTTGATGATCACCAAGACGCAGAATGTAAATGCAAGACATTCAATCAGTTAATGTATTGTATTGTCATTGATGTCAACTTAATATGTTATGATTGCTCATACACATATTTTCAAAACACTTGAAGATCTAAAGAGACAATTTTTTTGTCGTCGGTAAAGGTATACACCGAGTCACAGGGTTACCCGAGAACAGTGAACCCTGAGTAGTTTACAGTGTTTCCTGACAGACATTCAACACCAATGGATAGTGTTACTTGAGAGACATAGTGGTACCCAAGAACAGTGTTACTCAAGATTAGTAGTACCTGAGAAAGTGTTACCGAACAAACTAAGAGTTGATGACCAAAATCAACTGGAGTTAGAAAATGAAAAAAACTACTTTTTTGGTAGAGCTATATTTAGATTTAATTGATTGATTACTTTATTTTCATCAACCAATTGAAATAAGGATAAGAAGAAGATTTAAAACTAGTTTTATTCATAGTTTTCAAGGAGAAATATACAAAATAAAACTAAAGCAAAGCTTTAAAGATTAAAGTAATGCACGGTGGGATTTGCAGATCAAGAAGCAATCTACGTCAAGAACAAGGAAGACAAGGAGATTGAATGGTGAAATCATGTATATATAAAGAGACAAGTAATTCATTATAAAGAGAGGAATGCTGAATATAATTCTAATGAAGATAGAAGTCTTCATGTAGATCTAATCATACAGGCTGAAGAACAGAGCCAAAGAAATTCTGCAAACACCGAGCAACAGAAGCAAGAGCATTCACTGAGAAGAAAGAAGAAAGAAGGGGAGAAAAGGAATTGAAGAGAAAATTGATTAAAGAGGTATTATGGAATAATAATTGATCTGATAATATGCAAGTTAAAGTTGTATTATTGAACAAATCATTTACTATTTTAGTTTAACTATTAATTCTAAAAATTTCTTAACCGATTTGAATTTAACCATCCTTAATGTATTGAGATACTCAAGAGTATCAAAAGGTTTTCTTGTTGACAAAATAGTGAATGCTAGGTCAAAAGACAAATTTTTTAGTTTTGAATCCTTTAACAAGGTCGCACTTAACTATGTGTTTATAACCTTTAACATGGTTGGCTCTTCACCGAGCTCACTTTAGAAGAGTGAAAATTTTGGGTTACCGGTCCCAAGTGGTTTTTCCCTTAACAGTGTTTCCACGTTAAAAATCCACGTGTCAAATATATATATGGTTCATTTCTTTGATGTTTTTCTTTACACATTACTAAAACAGGATTGGTCGGTAAACACTAAGTTTAGTTGCTGCTACTTGGTAAAGCTTAGAAAAAGATAAACAATATATCTAACTGAGCAATTTATATTTGATAAAATTACATAAGGCATACATCTTGTAGGATTGAAAGATAAATAGAGTATATTATATTTGTGATATAAGTTTTGATTAGATTATTGAAATTATTTTTAAGGCCACTGATTCACCCCCCCTCTCAGTTATTCTAACAATTGGTATCAGAGCTTTGGTTCTTGGAAGAGAGTTTAAAGACTCAAGCTAAAGATCACAAGATGAGTAAAAGGGATACGCCTAAGTTGAACAAAGACAAATTTGCATCATGGAAAAGCAGGATAATACTCCATCTATCAGGTATTGGAAATGATGTCACACAATACTTGGATACTGAATATGTGGTACCTACTAGACCTCTAACTGTTGATCAATTGAGAGACAAACATAAACACAATTCTATGATGATAGAACTTGGTTCTTCACTATCTGATGCTGAATTTGAAGATGTCAAATCTTGCACCACTACAAAGAAAATGTGGGACAAACTCAAGCTAGTACATGGAGGAGACACCAATGTGTTGAGAGCTAAGGTTGAAAGCCTGAGAGGAAATTTTGATGACCTAAGAATGAAAGAAAGAGAAAACATCACTCAATACAGTAGAAGAATCAAAGAAGTTGTTAATGATATCCATGGAGTAGGAGGAGTACTTGAGGAAGAAATAATGGTAAGTAAAATTGTGAGAACCTTACTGCATGTTTATGCAATTAGAGTATCTATAATTCAATAAATGAGAGAAGTAGAAAATAACAATGTTACTCTAGATAGTTTGATTGGTAGACTTATTTAATTTGAGATGAATAACCATGACAACAATGTCTTACCAACTATTGAGTCCGCATTCAAATCTTCTCTGAAAATAAGCAAATCTAGTAACAAACACACTATAAGAAATGATAGTGAAAGTGATAGTGATGAACAAGAACTTGATGAAATTGATGAACTAATGGCTAGAAGATTGCAAAGAGGTAAAGGAAGATATAAAGGTAAATTACCATTGGTCTATTTTAATTGCAAAGAAATAGGACACTTTGCAGCTAGATGCCCTAACAAGAGAAAAGATGAAATAAATAGTGACATATATTATGAAAAAAAGTTTGACAAAAGTGATGGCTGAGACTACAGAAACAACTGACACTCTAATAGAAGAGATAACCAAGACTACAAAGACAAAGGCAAGAAGGCTTTTTACCTGGTTGAGAAGAAAGTTTAAAATACTAACACTGAATCTGATGAAGATGTTGAGGTAGTATTTGTTTCTATGAAGGATGATTCCAATGAAGAAGAAAGGTATGTTGAAACTGCACTCATATCTAAAGTTAGCAAAAATGATGTCTAGATTATTGATAGTGGATGTACTCACCACATGACTGGAGATAAGGAAAAGTTTGAAACTTTTGAATATTATAATGGTGGATCAGTTAGGATGGGTAATGACTTGAACCTTTCCCAGTTGAAGGAAAAGGAACCATTATGTTGAATAATCTGATCAGATGTGAAAATGCATACTATGTGAAAGGACTTAACTATAATCTATTGAGTGATTCACAACTGAACAACACAGGTCACCGAGTTGCATTTGAGAACAAAAAGGAAAATATCTATAATGAAATAGGAAAGTTGATCGGTATTGGTGAACAAATAAAAGGTAACATATTCTATTTTGATGATATTAAGACCACTTGTGATGTAGAACCTCAAATCTATTTGTTATCGAGAGTCAGCCTGACCCTGCTTCAAGGTATTTTAATGGATCTTATAGGGTATTATCAAACCCTAACTTGAGGAAGTCACTAAGATCTTCACCTCAATTTCTCTAGACCTGGTTCTCACCATAGAGCTACTATTTCATGTTGTGGAATCTAATAGGATAGATCTATCCTCCTAGCTAAAACGACTGGTTCAGCTTGAATAATATACCAATACACATTACACATGGAAACCATCACGAAAAATGCTCAAGATAGTTATCCAAATGCTCTCTATATTCACAAACTCTATTCTATTACAAAATAAAATATATTCCTCTCTTCTGTCTACTACTTATCTCTTCTGTCTACTACTACTCTCTTACAAGAGCTTTCAACTATATATCTATCTCTCTAAAAATATCTCCAAAATATCTCATGTTCTCTAAAAAATTCAACCACCATGCACAGAAGGCATGGTCGAGCCATAAATGATCCTTGATAAGGCCAAATTATTGCCTTTGTTTTGTATAATTTTAATACTCTGTTCTAGTTTTTGTCAAAACATTTAAGAGCCTAGCCATTCAAAACTTGTGATAAAGTCCAGATAGAACTGATAAACCATGGGTAGATGTTTGTGACATATTTTGCTAATATTATACATATAGTGTAGCATTTCATAAAACCATCAGAATCTATGTTCTAATATCTAGATATTTAATTTGATTAAGCTTGTTGCATGAATATTTTTGCATCATAACTAACTTGACAGGAGAGAAAGTGGCTGGAGAGTGGTCGACAACATTCAAGGAGGACTGTTAAGGACCAGCTACGGCAGAGTGATCATTACAGCACCATGAAACATGACTGCTACAATGGAGCCATTATTCTAGGACATGGGGATGTAGTGTGCCTATATTCCCTCTGCACTTTACTATGTTGAACTGGTCGCCCAAGCTTTACTACCCACACCGCGGGCTGTTGCATTTCCATCTTCTTCTCTGACATGTTTTCAGCAAGATAGTTTCTTTTCTATTTTTGTAATAAGTGTTTGATCCTCTATATATAGGGATTGGACCGATAGTTTGAGGTTAGCTAGAAAAAAATAGAGACAAAAGTTTTTGGAAGAAAATTGTTATACATCGATCTATTTCAAGTTCCATGTATTGCTTCTATGTAATGAGTTTTTGAAATGCAATGAAATAGTTCTTGGTTTACGTTATGTGTTAATAGTTTAGTAGAAATTGACCAAGGGGGCCCACTTGGGAGGTGGAATAGGTTAGAATAGAATAGATTTCATTTCCAACATTTCCAGTATTTCAGATAGAAGTTACAATTTCTTCTTGCAGCACTGTACCTTATGAATGTTCCTGCAGCATCTGCAAGAATAGTTATAACGGATGTTCTAGGTTGAAATCATAGGTTTCAGTAGAGTTTCAATTTATAGCATTCATTCTAGTAAGAAGATAAATGTATTCTTTTCCTATAGCACTAGTGTAGGTTTCTTTTATGCATTTTTACCTTCCTATAGCATAAGAAGAATGAATCCTTAAGGAACCTAGTGCACATATCATGTCAACCATTTCAAGTATACGTCCCTGGGTTGACAAGTTAAATGCACCTCATTATGGGAAAACTAGTTCTTAGATTGAATGAACCATTCCTAAGAAAGGCCTTGAGCATGATTATTACACACCTATTGTGAGGCGGTTCATTTTTGGCGCCACTGCCAGGGATGGTGTCAAGCTAGGAACATTTTTTCATTATTTTTTCATTCCTAGATTAGTTTTTTTTAGATTTGTATATCTAAAAAATGCTTCACAAGCGTGAAGAACTCAATTGCATGCATCAAAGAGAAAAGTGATGAGATGAATATGGTAGATTTCTCCCAGAAGAGTCTGCTAATTTGAACAAGGAAGTTGAAGAAGTTGAGTTACCCTTTGAAGACGCAAGCCCCCACTTTCCTGCAGCATCTTCCTCCAGAGGAGAACCATTTGATGTAAGCGGCTTCTGACCTTTTGCAAAAATCTTGGCCAGCTTTCTAGATAATTCTGGCCCAAATCTACCTAACATTAACAATCCAGTAGCTAATGCTCCTTTCCAGCAGTAACCACATAATAAAATACCTCCAGTAATGGCACATCCTACTTTCCCGTTTCCTCTCCCAAGCCTTATAAACAATGCTAATCTCAAGAATATACCCACAGTTTCTCTTCTAAAGTTTTATGGTCTTATAACTGAGGATCCTGACACTTTCTTGTTTGAGTTTGACATATTCTGTCGAAGCTTCAACTATAATACCGATGCCCATAAGCTCAAGTTGTTTCCTGCAACACTGAAAGAGTCAGCCTTACAATGGTTCATGGGCTTGAGAGCCAATGCAGCAGGTACCTTGGATGAGATGCAGACATTGTTTCTGTAGAAATTTAAAGATTATTGCAAAGGCAGTGACCCAAAAGGAGATGAAATCTTTAGGATGTCTCAAAAGGAAGATGAAACATTGGAGGACTATGTTTCACATTTTTTGTACACAATGCAGAAGAATCTCCAGCATGTACTGGCAGAGGATTCACAAAAACTAGTCTTCTTGAGGGGGGTAAATGACAACTGTCTGGAGGCATTAGACTTGATGGCTGGTGGAGACATATCCCAATCCTCTTGGGATGACCTCAAGAAAATTTATCAAAACTACTCAAGGTCAACCATAAAGAAAGGCAGAGGATACCAGCCCACTGTCACAAAAGGGATTGGTCAGGCATTTCAAAGCTAGAGATATCTAATTTGCTCCCAGATTTCAAGTAGGATATTATAAATGATGTAGCTACACATCTTGACACAATGACTGCCAAAAAGAAGCATGCAGAAGCTGAATCACAATTGGCTGAGTACTGTCCACATTGCCACAAACAAAAGGAAGAGTGTGGATGTAAACTGGTAGCCAACCTAGAAAATTGACATTTGCCAACTGACTACATGAAGATAGAAGGAGACAATGATCAAGTGTTCTTCGTTGCTCAACATCGACCATGGGCTTCACGACAAGGTATGCCACAAGATCCTCTACAGTTTTCAAATTTTAACAATAATCAGTGGCAAAACCAAAATTATCAGAACACTTCTTAGTACTCTCAACCCCAATGGAAAAACCCACAGAGTAACCAATGGCCTAACCAGAAAATTAACCAATGGAAAAACCCACAAAATAACCAATGGCCTAACTAGAAAATTAACCAATGGAAAAACCCGCAGAGTAACCAATGGCCTAATCAACAAAATAATCAGTGGCCTAATCAGCAGAATCAATGGCAACCACTGCAAGGAAATTGGCAGCAAACTAATCAATGGAGGGGGCCTCCATAGTGGCCTAACCAAAATTATGGCTATCCACAATTACCACCTCCAGTGCAACCACTTGTAATAATGCCACCTCCTACAACAACTAATGCTAATCCAAAGCCAACCCAATTGCCTGCTTAGCCACAGCCAAATCCAAACAACAAATAGTAACAGCAACAAACATACACTACTGACACTCAGTAGTGCCCTACTTACTCTTTAGAGATAGCTGATATCCATTTGAGGTCTGGTACCACCCTGCCTACACCTGAATATCCTATTATTATGAAAGTTGCAGACACTCCTGCAACACTACTTCCAGAAGCCACATTGCCAAATACCAGCCAGCGAATTGATATACCCAGCAGAACTATTGCCCACACTTCAAATCCACCCTTTCCATAGAGGCTAAATAAAGAAAAAACTATACCCCAAGAGGAAGAAACATTTGATATTATTGAGCAGCTGAAAAATATGAATATTCAAATTCCACTGTTTCAAGCTATCAAGGATATACCTGTTTATGGAAAGCCTATTAAGGAAGCATGCCTTAAGAAGCCAGGGTGAAAGAAGAAGGATCCTCAAATAGTACATGTTGTAGGGAAATCAACAGATATCATGTTAGGAAAGGTGGTAATACCCAAGTATTCATATCCTGGCAGTCCAGTAGTCAACCTGATAATAAATGGACAGACTGTGAAAAATGCTCTAGTTGATTTGGGAGCAGCAATAAATGTTATGACTAAAGATACAATGCATAGACTAAGCATAGAAGGTTTAAGAACAATAGACATAGTGTTACAACTTGCTGATAGTTCAACCGTTACTCCAGAGGGCCTAATAGAAGATGTGATAGTAACCTTAGATTCATGGGAGTATCCTATTGATTTTCTTATATTATCACCTAAAGTAAACTTTGTTGGCTATCTTGTAATCTTGGGAAGACCCTGGTTAGCCACCACTGATGCCAAAAATTATTGTAGATCAGGCAGTATGACAATTTCAAATGGTCAAGCTATAAGAAAGTTAGCCCTATATCCTCCTGCCCAACCCCAGCCAGACTTGGGAGAACCTATTTGGCCAGACTTAGGAGAAGAGGAGGAGGAGCTGAATTCAGTAGCCCAACTCATGATGTTGCATAGGAAATCTTTTCTAAAGATGCAAGAGGAAGATGATGTGATACAGAGAATTCTTACCAATGAATGTATTATGGCTAAAGATGTTTCAGAAAGTTCTATTTTACAGCTATGTACTTATGAGGACTGTATGTCTCCAGTAAACCCTGAAATGATTGATCAATTACTGGCAAGTGAAATAGTTAGAAGTCCAGTGCTCAAAGTGTTAATGGTAGAGCTAACAACAATAGTGGAACTATCCTCTAGATGTAACCTGCATGTAAACAACAAGCTATCCCAATCATAGTTGGCATTGTTAACCAAGCTCCTCAGTCAGCATGAAAAAGCCTTTGCATTGGATTATGGAGATATGGAGGGACTCAATCCAAAACTCTGCACCCATAGAATCTACATCAGTGATGGAAGCTTGCCACTTTGTCAACCATAGAGGAGAATAAACCCAACACTAAGAGAAATAGTTAAAACTAAGTTGAAGAAGTTGTTGGATGCTGGATTCATCTATCCAATCTCTGATAGCAAGTGGGTATCACCATTGGTAATTGTACCTAAGAAAGGAGGTAAGTGGTAGATATGTGTGGATTATAGAGAATTATATAATGCTACAAAGAAGGACCACTTCCCTTTACCTTTTATTGACTAGGTCTTGGATAATTTGGCTGGGAAGAAATACTTTTCCTTTCTGGATGGATACAGTGGTTACAATCAGATAAGCATTGCCCCCGAAGATCAATAAAAGACCACGTTCACATGCCCTTGGGGCACATATGCCTATTTAGTGTTACCATTTGGATTATGCAATGCACCTACTACCTTTTAAAGAGCTGTGATTAGCATCTTCGCTGATATATCCCATGATTGCATGGAAATCTACATGGATGACTTCACTACATTTGGTGTCACATTCGAGGAAGGTCTAAAGAACTTGGAGAAAGTACTAATCAGATGTGAGGAACATAACCTATCTCTCAACAGTGAAAAGGGCTTTCTGATGATGCAGGAAGGAGTGGTGTTTTGACATTTTATCTCCAAAGATGGAATCCAGGTAGACCATGTGAAGATAGAGGTAATTCTCACACTCCCTATTCCTACTAAGAAAAAAGAAGTCAGATCTTTCCTAGGTCACGCTGGCTATTATAGGAGGTTTATCCAGAACTTTAGTCAAATAGCTAGTCCTTTGTACAACTTACTTACCAAAGAAGCTTAATTTTCTTAGACAAAAGAATGTGACGAGTCCTTCCTGCAGCTCAAGTCACTTTTGACAACTACACCAGTACTTAGGGGTCCTGACTAGACTTTTCCATTTCACATTCATACAGATGCTTCAAACTATGCTATAGGTGCTATTTTAGGACAAAAGACTAAAAACCTTTAAAATGCAATCTATTATATCAGTAAGAGTCTACATGGATCAGAGTTAAACTATACAGTGACTGAGAAATAATTTCTAGCAGTAGTTTATGCTCTTAACAAATTCTACCATTATGTGACTGGTTATCCTATCTATGTTCATACTGACCATGCAGCAATTAAGCATCTACTGAACAAACCTACCATCACAGGAAAGTTAGCAAGATGGCTCCTTCTTTTACAGGAATTTGATATAACAATAATTGACAAGCCAGGGAAAGAAAACGCGGTAGCTAATAATCTATCAAGAATTCATTATGCTGAGTAAGATACCACTTTAATAGATGATGCATTTCCAGATGAAAATTTGTTTCATATTGCTGTCCAGAATCCATGGTATGCAGATATAGCTAATTACCTAGCAGCTAATAAAATGCCAACACATTTATGTTATAAGGATAAGAAGCTGCTTGTGGAGAAAAGCTTCCATTTCTCTTGGATTGATAGCACATTATTTTACACTGGACCTGACCAAGTAATGAGGAGATGTGTGAGAGAAGATGAGATATATGACATTCTTCATACATGTCATAATGAACCATGTGAAGGGCACTTTGCAGCAAAAAGAACAACACAGAAGATTTTGACAACTGGCTACTACTGGCCTACACTTCACAAAGATGCAGCAAGTTATACAAGAAAGTGTGACAAATGCTAGAGAATGGGCCAACCAACAAGATCGGATGAAATACCCTTAAACCCACAGGTGGTGGTAACACTATTTGATAAATGGGGCATGGAATTTATTGGCCCAATAGATCCTCCATCCAATGGGAAGTCATACATTCTGGTATGCATAGATCACCTGACCAAATGGGTCGAAGTAAGAGCAATGAAGCATGCAAGAGATCATAAAGTTGTTGAATTCCTATATGAAGAAATTTTCACTAGATATGGCATGCCAAGAGAACTTGTTACTAATCAAGGTACCCAATTCACCTCCAGTCTGATAGTAGAGCTCATAAAGGAATATAATATCAGACATCAAAAGTCAAGCCCCTATCACCCCCAAGCCAATGGACAAGCAGAAGTAACAAATTGGGAAATAGAAGCAATCTTAACAAAGATAGTTCATTTGCATCACTGAGATTGGAGCAGAAAACTATCATAAGCTGTTTGGGCATATAGAAAAACATGGAAGACCACCACAGGGTTCACTCCATTTGAACTATTATATGGAAAAACAAAAATGCTACCGATTGAGTTTGAACACAAAACATTGAGAACAGCGCTGGAGTTAAATATTGATCTTCCTGCAGCACAGAGAGAGAGATTGCTGCATCTCAACTCTTTGGATGAAATGTGCAAGTCTGTCCTGCAGTGCATAGAAATTGTCCAAAAGCAAAGAAAATAGTGGCATGACTCCCATATCAAGAGTAATAAGTTCAAAGTTGGAGATTGGGCATTGTTATATGATTCCAGATTCTGGGAGATACCAGGCAAGCTGCAGACATGATGGCTGGGTCCATATGAAATAAGCCATGTATTTACAAATGGAGCAGTCCAATTGTCCATAATTGACCCTGTACACTTCAAAATTCTAGTCAATGGACATAGAATAAAGTTGTATCACCAACCACAGATGAAAGAAGGCTTCCTACAGTAGTTCAACCAGCCAGTTTTAAAGGATCAACAGGTAACACTTCCTATAGCAGAGGGTGTCAACCTTCTTCCTGTAGCACTTCAATAAGAATTCCTTCGAAGCATGCTCATAATAAAAACTTTATGTTTACATAAAGTTCAAATTCTCCCTTCACTTTCTACATTCTTCTTTTTCAACCCACTTCATTTCTTAATCTTCCATCCACCCACCTTCCATGTCATCATATTTCTATGCCTTCAATAAAGAGATAGTGTGCTGATGCATGCCGACCACCGACGCCATCATTCCACTCTCGCCAATATTTCTTGACATGTGCAATGATCAATTAACAGGTATGATATTTTCAAATTTATTTCCATTTTTAGCACATAGATTTAGTTGGTTATATCAAATACTGCAATAAATGTATCATTGTTGCCTTAATCTAGTTTTGTACCTTCTACCAAGTCTGACAAGTGAGGACACTTGTCCATATTTCATAGGGGGCAGGGAAGTGTGCCAATTTCTAAAAATGTCATTTCTATTTGTCATTTCTATTTACTCATTAAAGATCCCCAAATCTATACTTCAGCATTGTCTTAATTAAAATCTAGCTGCCGCATCACACAAGTGTCAAATGTCATACCTTTATTTCGAATAAACCCCTAACTGTCAGACTAGATGTGACCCAATATTAAAACCATGACATAACTCTCACTCTCGCATGAACATCTATGATTCATTCTATTAAAATACATTATTATTGTTCATATCAAGAATACCAGAAGAATGTGAAAGAGGGTCTGTGGGTTTACGAGAAGTAGTCTAAAATTCAAAAGAAAAGAAGGTAATTATCAAGAACATAACAGAAGTTAAACAGAGCAGAGGTTCAATTTGGTAAAGAAAAAATGGGGGGCCAATTGCAGCAGCATGAGCCAGTGGTTCATGGTATTTTACTATCTGATATTGAGGTAGTGAGAAGATTTAATGCATGCGGATGGCTAGGTTATTTCTTAAAATTGACAAAGTTTGATGATGAAGCAGCAGTAAAATTTGCAAACACATTTGATGAGGGCCAAGTGACAGTATGGGGGTTGACAGTCGTTGCAATAGAGGAGTGAATAGTGGAAGTGACTAGTTTTCCAGTAGCAGGGGAACATTATCCCAATGCCCATGATGCCAGGTCAGCCAGGGCTCAATTCACCTTACCAGGAGACCCTCCATTGGAAATCACTAAACAGGGATGCAAAAGGATGTCCATTCCTCCACCATACTAGGAGTTGGCTATGCACATTATAGGGTTTTGACCTATGAAGGGAGATTCTCTAATTTACATGCGCATCATTTTAAGCTGATTAGTTATGTACGACATAATATCCCAATTAATGCACCCAATTTCTGTTTAATATGTTGTACATTAGTGCCAAAGAAATCTAGAAAGGGAAAGATAACTCTGTTACTCACCATGCCCTAATTAAATTAGTCATAGAAAGATCTATTAGGGATGCCTCCCCTATGACATGGGTAGAGTTTGTCCATCATAAAACCCTTGAGCCTCAAATTGCCCTTAATGTGCAAGTTAACCAAGATAATGCAGTTTCCCCTGACCCAGTTGTCGAGCAAAATAACCAAGGGGTAGAAACCAAAAATTTACAAGAAAATGTTCCTTTAACCACTCACATGAGCAATATACCTACCGCCACTCGAACCAAAGGAAAATGGAAGTTAGTAGAAGAAACTTTGGTTCCTGCAGTTGAACCGTGAAACACTCAATTCTCAAGAAAGAAGAGAATGAAGTCAGTTCCTACAGCCACTACTCCTGTAGCAGAGACAACAAAAAGGGTTAGTAAGAAAAAGGCCATAGAAGTTGAGGAAATACCTGTAAGAAGAAGTCCTAGGATGAGAGGGTAGATTCCTAAAGTGCCCACCAAAAGCCAGCCCTCTTCCCCCAAACAATTTGAGGAGGAAACTCCTATCCATACTGTTCCGGATGATTCTCCTAGTCAGTCTAAGATTCCTGACATTCATCAAAATTTGGAAGAGGAGTATGAAGATGAACCAAATGTATGTCAAAATGAACTAGGAGTCAGTCATCAGGATGTTCCAACTAGTGAGGAAGAAACCCCTATAACTCACCAGTGCCTTGCACAAGAAATGCTTTAGTTTCCTATAAGCGAACTTGGTTAATAAAATTCTTAGAGCAGTTATGGAAAGAACAAAGGAAGAAGAATAACCAAGATGAAAATAGTGGTCCAATTACTCCGCAAATGCTTCTTTTCCAATTATATAATAAACATGTGCTTGCAACCACTCTATATGGAGAAGAGAAAAGGAAATTGCATAAAGTAATAACAGAACAGGAAAAGGAAATTGCAGAATTGAAAGATCAGTTGGCAAAATAGAAACAAAGAATGGAGCATGCTCTTAAACTAACTGAATAGGTAATTTCTTGTAGACCTCCACCTAGGGTCTATACTATCTATCTCAGAGAATAATTCCTTCTATTTCAGTTGATGATGACCCTCAAGGATATAAATGCAGAGTTCAAATCAGCCCACGAATTCTATGGTTTATACCAGACACTTCCATCTTGGCAACAAAACCTACTCTGTGAGTTGTATGTGCATAATTTCATCATCCCTATAGAGACTGAATGGAATCCCCTGCCTTACATAGGGGATATACACCTAAGGGCCCTGATGTCATGGATGCACAATGAGGCTAACTATGATAGGCAGTTGGGGAATTACAGAGATCTTGAGAAAATAGAACCCCTACCATTAAGAGAAGAAAGCAGTCAACCAGAAGTATTTCTAAGGGATTGGTTCAGACTGACATATGGGAATGTTAAAAAGGAAATTAGAGATAAATTTTTTAAAATCAGAGCAGATGTGTATGCAGAATATGACAACATGTCCTATTTTGTCTTCCAAAGAGCCTTAATCGGTGCTAGAAGTAGATGGGGCAGATTATCAGAGGTATTTAAAAGATCAGAACCACATAGCCCCATTAACCTTGAAGCAGCTATACATCGGGCACCAAAGTACATAGCACTAGGTAGGCAAATCAGGAAGGAGCTCTGGTGTCTGCTCACAATGCAACTGCCCATGCTCCTTTGGCCCTTGTATGATATCAATGCTACCAGACTTGACAAGATGCAAAAAGATCACAGAATGGAAGTTTGGGAAAGAACAAGAGGGTTCTACTACTCCTTTAAGAGCTAGAGGCGAGGAAGAACTAAAGTTGGTGACTATAGGTCAATTGCCAAAGGTGCAATGCTTGAGGACAAGCATTTGATTAACCAAGGGGTATATGATAAGGCCAAATTATTGCCTTTGTTTTGTATAATTTTAATACTCTGTTCTAGTTTTTGTCAAAACATTTGAGAGCCTAGCCATTCAAAACTTGTGATAAAGTCCAGATAGAACTGATAAACCATGGGTAGATGTTTGTGACATATTTTTCTAATATTATACATATAGTGCAGTATTTCATAAAACCATCAGAATCTATGTTCTAATATCT
>MU226075.1:25948-41209 GCA_018584345.1 Thuja plicata
TATAATACATATAAAATAATATATAATATATGATATATAATGTAATATTTAATATTAATATATATTATATAATATTTAATATTTAATATATAATCTAATATAATATTTAATATATATAATATATAATGTAATATATAATAGATATTATATAATATTTAATATATATAATTCAATATTTAATATTTAATATATAATTCAATATATAATAGATATTATATATTATCTAATATATATAATATCATATGAAGTATGGAGAAAGGGGAGGGAAAGGGAGAAAGGGGAGGGAAAATTAAAAATTAAAAATTCTACCGGCTTTATCGAGTACCAGAAAATATCGGGTACCCGATTAGGCTCGGTATTGCTTTGTGCACCATACCTACCTGGTCAACTCTTCAAATGTCTCAAAAACGTGTTTTTCCCCTGTTTCTCCGAGTTCCAAACTTCGACCATGTAGCTAACAACTTTTTTTTTACCCGAATTTGATGAAACGAAAAGGTTATCTTAAGGAGATTATCAGCTTTCTATCGATATAATTGTTGTCAAATTTTGAATTCGGTAAGTAATTATTAGTTATTTTCCAATTGAGTTACCTCTAAAGTGCTGATTTATATACTGACCGAAAAATGCGTCACATTCTATGCTTCACCTACTATAAGAAAAAAATTTATTTTTTTGAATTTGGTAAAGTTTTCAATGAGTTAAGGTGGTCAGACACGGGAGTTTTTTAATTCTGAAAACGTTGTAGCAGATAATTCATAATTAATTATTTTTTTAACATAAAATTACACAAAAATATACGTCACATCCAGGAAGGAGTCTACTACTTATATATAAAATCTTATAAAAAAATATTATCATTTGATTATGATTAAGGTGGTCAGACATACACCTACTTCTTCTTTTTTTTCCTGAAATTTGAAATTTTTGTACTGCTGCATTGAAATCTATACTTTTCACCAATCATATTAACTTTTTTTCAGGAAAGGCCTAGTAGTTTAGAAACTACATTCAATTTCCTACATATTCTATTTTTACAACTTTTTGATATTAAGTTGATAGCTAGTTCAAATGTTCACGTCAAATTGACTAACCCTGATTTTGCTGATTTTTCACTGCCACTTAAGGGCATAGTTTGGCCCCCCATGATCTTGCACATACCCTCCCAGTTCATGGGCAATACTTGAAGCCATTCTTCTCATAAAGATATCCAGGGCATTTTTCTTTCCCTTCTTGATTTTCCTTTACATATTTTTAAAATATTGTTTAGATATGATTTCATGGATTAATTGTGATTTTGTCTTATTTCTTTGTAGGTCTTCTTCATCCAGAGATAGTTGGGATGCTCATCATGTTCGCAAGGAACATATGTCCCCAATAAGAGCCACTGATGGAGCCCTGATTTCATAAAATCAGCGCATCCATTTGTTTACTATTTATTTATTCATATAAGTTCATATTTTATGTTTTAACTATTTTATGCTGCAATGACTGGTTAATGCATCTTATTTTCAAAATCTAATTTTATTTTTGCTATTATACAGTATTTTATATTATTAAATATCGTTGAATCTACACAAAAGGGGCATTTTGAATCATACGTTTCACAAGGAGAATTTATCTATTTATCAAGCTTTCAGATTTAGCATATGGTGTTTAGCAGAGGACAGATAAATAATATGAATGGGATTTGAAGGGCCAGATAATATGCAAGCTTCCAGTGATTATAAAAGTGTCAAAAGAATGTGTAGTCATAATGCATTTAAAAACATGTAAAAGACAATCATATCGTATATGTATGAGGTCTTTTCGTTCATGCAAGGAATTTAGGGACGATGCTCATGGTTCAATTCAAGGAGTAAAAACCAAAACGTGATCAGACATTGATTGGATTATGTCAAGTGTCTAATATCACTTTGTATTTTATTGCAGGGCTGGAGATACGCACAGGAGGAGGACACGACAATGGAGACACGATATTGAGAGGAACCGTCCTGTCAACAGGTGTAATCCCGAGCATCATGTATGATGGTTGAAGCAGCAGCATCCCTCCAAGCGAAAGTCGAGTAAGCACTATCGTGCATATAAACGAAATGACGAAATGACAAGTTCAAGGCAAGATTATTAATCAATGTGAATATTATGCCATATGGCGATAGTGATGAATGCTGGAAAGACATGACGTTTCAAAGTCTCAACCTCCACCTATCATCTCAACACTGGGCCCGTAAGAGGGTAATTACAAGGAGTTTCGGGTATCTTAATTGATACTATAAAATAAAACATGCGATTTTCATGAAGCGGGGCATCCTTTTGAAAAACAACCGCATATCTTTTCATTAAGATATAAATATGAAGTCAAAAATCAAACAAAAAAAAAAACACGCACAGCCTGTTATTACAACACTTTCAAAAATTATATTATAAAATATGTCAATCTCTTCATTGAAAAGACTGGATTCTTGAACTAAGCTGGTGGCTTTCGAAATATTTGACAACAAAACGTTATATGTTACTAGGAATTGGATCGCAGTGAATAAAGCATCATTGTCAAACGTTTTCATTGTACTTTGTTTCAGGCATAACTAGTAAAGATTTTATTTTATTCATATTTTAAAAGCTTTAGAAGTAAAAATATTATTTAGCCCTGTCCTTTATGATCATTTCTTATTTTCTGTAAACTGTTTATTATCTAGGTAAGTGGATTGAATTAATCATAGCTTTTCGAACTCAATAATCCCAGATATCATAAAATATCAAATTGTTTCCATATTTGTGTCTATTTTGTCTCTATATGAGTTTTAAAATAAAAAAAAAGCATCTTAAACTAGTTCGAATATGCGTAAATTTGATTAATTCTTCGCATCTTGATGATTAAATTGTTTATAGTTTTAAAATTATAAGATTTCATAAAGTTGTACGTAAAAGGCTTGTAATCTTGAGTCTATCGCCTCCTTTGAATTCAGGCACTGGTCTTTATTTTGTTCATCTTTCCTAATCCATAAGCTGGCAACTATTTTTTGTCTTTCCTTTGAAAGTTGATATTTTCATTCATATCTATAATTCAAAACATTTTTCGAATACTTTTATAAGTTACATAATCATTTGTTTTATTTTCACTTTAGAACTTGCAAGTTCAAAAGCACTCATACTTTGAAGCTATCATTAAAATTCATATTTGTTTGAAGAAGTTCTAAGTTTCCTATCACCCTTGCTATTTGGAAAGCTTTTATTACGTTCGCGATCTAACCAATAAGTATCTTGGATTCAAGTGATTTGTTCAGGATCAGGTATACCCGCCTTGGCCTTGCAGAGCCAGAAGCACAAGGAATTCGAATTATACTGTTTAGTTCCGTCAAATTGACCATAGCCGACTGAATATCTCAGCATCGAGTTAGCAAGACTCGTAGGATTCCAATCCGTCTGTTTTGGGAACCAACAATAGAAACAACATTAGCAACATTGCCATAACCATATACTTGGTATGTGCGCATATTCATAGATTTTTATACTTGGTATGTGCGCATATTCATAGACTTTTATTATTGGGATTTGAAATTTAATTATAATGAAACTATTGACAAGAACCTCGAGAAACTATTGATAACTGACGACAATCAGCTACATAATCAGTAGCTTTGGTTGCTAAATCAGAGTAATTTGTGGTACTTGCAGGAACAACATTAGCAGCATTGCCATTTTCTGCAGCTTTTTAAGTGCGAGAACCATAAACTTGGTATGTGCGCATATTCATAGATTTTTATATTTGTTTTGAAAAGATATATTTAGCTGTAATCATTCCAAGGATTCCGCAAACGTAAATATGAATCTTTTTTCTTTTTGCAATTTTTGAAAATTAAAATCTTTCTTCAAGTTTTGGGTATTACTTAAATATCAAATGATATAGGGAATTTTTGGGGTTTAATAAAGTTTCAATAAGAAGTAAATAAGCCTGTTAAGTACTGCGCCCCCATGATTATTGAGATTTGAAATTTAATTATAATGAAACTATTGACAAGCACCTCGAGAAACTGTTGACAACTGTTGACAATCAGCTACATATTCAGTAGCTTTGGTTGCTAAATCGGAGTAAAAGAGGCATAGATTTTATTAATGTGCAGCTCAATTTGCAGGATTATTAAAATCCAAGGCCTTTGCAATGGGTCGCCCCTAATGCATCTTATTAACACACCTTAATTTACCCCATGTCTGAGCATTTTTCCCCCGCGTCTTCTTTTCTGAACAAGTTTTCACCATTTCTTGTTAAACTGCTCACATGGCCCTCTTTTCAAACTCACATAATTACCATTCAATTTTTGCTTCTGTCACCCCCTTTCTTCCACATTAGTGTTTTGCCAAATTATAAAGTCTGTTAAAAATTTTCCTCTTTTGTGATAATCAATATGCAATTGCATATTACCTCTATCAATAAAGTAATTGCCCTTTATAAAATATATATTTAGTTGTCACATCATGCTCTTGGTCAAGACTTTAGCCAAAATATTTTAACTATCTTGAAATATGTCATTATTTTGCAATCTCTACACCCATCACAACAATTTCCAGAGGAGGGGAAATAATTTGTTCTTCCATTTGGGCCATATTCTTACACCAAATGCACAAGTTGTGCCTATACCTCAGACAAGTTCGACTTAATTTGTTTTGCTCCAAATACATACTCTGCTGTGGACATTCTTTCAGCTACATTCAAATGTTACTCAATGTAACTAATAAACTCCCCAAACGCCGATTCTGGGACTTTAAATATCTCTCAGAGATCTGAACTTGTAACATTCAATGAAATGAATTGAAATTAGAGATTTTAATGAATTCTTAGTCATCCCTCTCGAAGCAAGCTTACAATTGTTAAATGCATATCCCCAGACTGTCATTTGTGAATAGTAATACCACCACAGATTTTTTGAGGCAAAATACCCAGAGGCAATTCAATACTAGAAACATTCGAAGTGGCCTGATCTGTTAGGTCATTAATACCTAGAGGATGATGAATAATACTCAAGATTTTCCTTCCGAAATTTATTTTATGCATATTCTAAGATCATTTCATTTGTTCCTTGAGATAAAGTCTTTTGAAGAATACTCATAAACAATTAGGGCGTGTTGTCTATGATTCCACTTTTCTCATGCATGTTTTAAAACAACAACATCTGCAACTTTCTTTCTGTGATTTATTCACTGCAACATCTCTTTGGGGCATTTTGTCAAACAATTATGTGACACTGTCTTTGCTCCACAATTGTATACACATTTATCAGAGCATTTGCTCGAAAGTTTCTAAAAGCTTTTTAACGAATCCGTATTTGAGCATATCCTGCAATTATCGCATTCCATATGATGACATCTCTGTGTGACATTCGATCAAACAGCCCATTGCCATATCTGTAATACCGCACTCTGCGTGTATGCTTTGATAAATGTACATATCCTATTCGAAAGCTCCATTTTGCACAAGTAGTGAGGATGTTAGCAAAGGTTATCTGATTCGATTTCACACCTGCAGGTTGCACTTGCTGAATATTTTTTGAAAAAAGATGTGGAAAGTAGATCTGCACCTACCGATAGCATTTGCCTGAAAGTTTATATAAAGGCATTCAATTCCATTAATCTTACATCCTCTGTATTTCAAGCTCATTAACATTCTTAGAGCATTCAAGGGGCAACTAAATACATAATACTTCAATTTTGTGCACTATAATGAATTAGAAACTGCACAGAATCTCATACAAAGGACGGGTAGAGATCTAATATTTCCAATGTCGAAGCGTTTGATTTTAGTGCGGTTCAAAAAATTTAAATATTTTGTGTTCACTGTTTGACATTTCATAGTGCAAGCTGCGTATGCTTTGATGTTTCCAAATACGTCTCATTCATTGAGCTCCACATTTGCACAGCCTTTTTCCCTTTTACTGTGAGTAGCCATTGTTACTTATCTATATTTTGAATACCTCCCTTTATGACTTCATTTGTAGTTTCAGTATAGACCCTTCATTATCCTCTTCATACTCGGGAAAAAACTCTTCATTATCCTCTTCATACTCCAAGCTCCAAGAAAATTCTCCCACATATTTATCAAACATTAATTTGTCTTGGTTATGTTGCCTAATGCCAGTGCTTGAGATGGTGGATCAGCAATGCATTTATTCCTTGAAACATCCGACTTTGATGTTTCAAGTGATCAAACAACTAGGAAATATTTGTAAATATAGTAGGACTGCTGTAATCATAATAGAATCTTCCCCAGACTATTGATTAAACATGGAATGGAAGAGGGTGAATTATTTTGTTAATATACTTCTTTCTAGTTATGTTGTTTCAAAAAATTACATTCTTACTATGCCGTCCAAAACTGGATGTTTCTATTTTGGCAAAGTTGGAAGTCAATTCTTCCCAACTGTTGAGGAACATTGTGAAGAATTCATAGCCAACATGGATGATAATAATCAAATTTTCTGAGAAGAGAAAGTGAATTTCAGTAGATCGAAAGTATTTGCATGTGTTAGGATGTTGTTGAAGAATGTCGATATCCTTGTAGGCCATAAGAAGGCCATAGTAAGTTTGTAAAATTGCAAGAACATAGTAGAGATGAGGAAAAAAAATTCATTTCACATGTTAGGTTTCTGTGTAAGCACTTGTGTTTTTCTCTCATTTGTTAGTGTGTTTTTATTCAGTTGTATATATAATGTTTCTATGTCATGCTGAATACACTACCACAGTCACCTCATGGAGCATGGAAAAATAAGTAGGATGCATGCAATAACCACCAGGAATTTTTTTGGAAAATGTGTTTGTTGCGAGATGTTTTTCAAATGTAGAGTTTTTATGTTGCTTACTTTCAGTTTGCATTCATGACAAGGTAACAAGCAAATGACATGATATTTTGCATAAAAACATTGAAGGTGAAGTGCTAATCATGATATGCTTCATTCAATTTTCATAAGATAAATTCATACATTACAACCAAACTAAATTGGAGACTTGGTATAAACTCCAAACAAAAATTAGAATGCTCAGTTCTGATCCCATGTCCAACCTTCAAGCATTAGTAACAAGGGAAATTAGTATGAAGTTCCTCCTAGTCTCCGAAATTATATAAGTCTGCTCCAGCATTGATAGAACGTTTACCAGTAGTATATAAGTCTGCTCCAGCATTGATAGAACGCTTACCAGCAGTAAGAGGCAGCCAAGAAGGAATAAACAAAACTGACTAAGTGCAGGTATCAGACCTGATATAATCTCAATAACCAAGAAAAATGTATGGCCTCCCTACAGTAGGGTGATCTGCCTAGAAAATTCAATTCTTCACCAAATATTGCAAACAAGCTCTAAAAATGCACTGCTCAGCAAAGAGGAACACTAAAAATTAATACCCATAACCATAGCAATCCAACTTCTAGAGATATGAGCAAAAATGTGATGACCAGTACCTCTGAAATGCACTACAAACTCTGAAAATTCACTCCAGCTTTCTGTAAATGCTTCAAAACTTCCCCAAACTCAATCCACACAACAAAATAATACCACACCAAAATCCATTAACCCACATCAGAAAACTGTATATATCTTCATTTTATTCAACCTACAATCACCCAACAAGCCAAAACCACCAAAAGATCTCGAAAATTGAACTCCATTCAGGTAGGTTGGGTCATTCACCACTGAAATCAGCTATCTAGCAAAGGGTTCTCGTCCTCCAACCAGCAAAGATAAACTATGGAATCATTACAGCAACATCAACTTAAGTTGTTAAAAGCAAGCATGCCAAATGAGAGCTTAAAATGTGGATATAAAGAGTGAAAGAGAAATTAAGGTAACCCCTCTTCAATCTGAAATCACTTTCCCTCCAAAACTATTTTCAAAGCACATGAGAAAGCCTCCAAAAGATTCAAGCAGCTATAGCCCTCAAAATATGACATTACATCTGAAAAATGAATTGTCTTACTCTTTCTAACTTTTATGAGATGTGTAGAAAGATGTTAAGCTATAAAAAAGAAATTGTAGAGAAAAGCTTTGAATTATGAAAATTGTGCTAAAAATCTCTGTTTCATTGGGAATTGTAGAAGTTGGTAAAGTAAAATATCTTGCTTGAAAAGGATATGTCCATTGTGCTTACTTAAGTGTAGAAATTATTCTTGTTTGTTGTGACCTAATTTTAATAGACAATAGTTTTCTTCCAAAGTGTTCCTTGCTTATGGTGTGGTCTCCTTTTCCACCTCCTAACTGTTCCATCAATATCCAAGTGACAATATTACACATAAGGGGCAGCATTTACATTAGCAATGACAGCTGCATGGTATAGTATGTCCTAACTTTTCTTTCTTTCTACTCTGGGACAGAATGACCATACAAGTATTTATAAAACTCTTTGTTGGCTTTCAGCTTTTGTCTTCTGTTCAAGTTTTCTCTGTATTCAAATATGAATTGGCGAGCAAATCAAAACATGAACCAAATGATTGTTCAGTTTTCCAACCACGAGAACACCTAACAATGGAGAAGGGGCTTGAAACATATCAACAAATGCAATTAAAGCCACCTATCTGGAAAGAAAAAGTCTGCTGACATCTGGTAGCAATTTGACAGGTACCCTTTTCAACACATTTAATGTGAATAAAAGGCAATATGTTTTCGAAATGAACGTAAGGAGTACCTTCCTTCAAGCAATGATCTCCACATTTAAGATAAATCTCAAGTGCCTGAAACAATCTGGTTGCAGATTGAGAAGATTGACTGTGGATTATTTGTCATGGTAGAAACAACTTTATGCCAACAGTTAATATGGATTTGGGAGCAGGGGTATGATAATTTGAGAATGATCGGGATTTTATGCCAGCAGCTAATATGGATTTTGGAGCAGGGGTATGATAATTTGAGAATGATTGGGATTTTCCATGTTAATCTAGGTATGAATATAAATATGTCCTCTATGCCATATCGCCACCATCATCTTGCACCTACTTTAAGTTCTAAAGCATTGAGATCTTGCATCACATAATTGGAAAACAACTTTATGAAATAATATGCATTGATTTTAATAGATCTATAAGAAGTTTCTGATTCAACACTACCTTCTGGAGTATAAAAACATGTTAATGTGAGTTCTATGCCACTACAACATGCAAGATGAAACACTCAATGCTTTAAGATGAAACACTGAATACTGAATCTAAAGACACAAAGATTTATGCTCAGTCATTGAGCTAAAATTTCCAATCACAAGGTGACACATCTGGTGCATAGTAAGGTGAAAATCCAAACAATGAAATGAAAATCTGATTTGCCAAAGTGAAAAATCGAAGGAAGGAAAGGATTTCAATTTATTTTGAGAACAAGCATGGACTGGCAATAAGCTCAACCAAGGTCGGAAATCTGACCTCCCTTGGACTAAATTTAAGTGCCTTTTCAAGATACTTGATCACCTTTGAGAGGAAATTCACACCACAAAAGGGGTTGGCCTATAAGAGTACGAGAAAATTTAAAAGAAATAGAATTCATAAACCAGGTTGGTCTTCCTGAAGGAACTCTTAAACCAGGTTGGCCTTCGTGAACCCCATCGGACATGACTCTTTGAGAGGCAGCCCAAAAGGGAGAGATTCAACACTTTATTTCAATCATCCAATGCAAACAAGCAGCAAATTAATTAAAGGCGGAGCAGAGAAGAGAAAATCAGAATCGAGAGAACAAACTTAGTGTCTAATAGCATTAAAAGTGAATTAAGATAGAATTTAGGCAAAGAGATTTTCCAATACAGGTTGAAGACTATGAATCATAATTTTCAAAATTTTGATCAGGTTTGAGTTTAAAGTCAATTGGGCAATATGATGGTTGCGTTCAAGTGAAAAATCAGGAATTAGATAAAAAATCAGAAATTGATTTCATAAGATGCATAAGGTTGAAAGTTTGTAAAAAATCAGAGATTGATTTCATAAGATGCATAAGGTTGAAAGTTTGTAAATCATGCGTAAGATGTCTTCATAAGTTGATTTCGTTCAAAATCTGATTAAAAGTTAGTGATTATCCTCTTCCAAAATGTTTTACTTCTAACACATGAACTGATTTATTAAATCACAGCTTATGAAAGTTATCTAATCCACAACTTTTATACGCTGAAAGAGACAGCTATTAGAAATGCAGTCATGAGGCAAGATGTAAAAGCTGTGATTTTAAAGCATTTCATAAAGCTGTGATTTATGGTTATAATGGGTTCAATACTTTTGATTTTCTGTTTTATTAAATGTTATACATTTAGAGAGTGTATGTTTATAGCAATTTGCAGTCTTGGGCTCCTTATTTGTATGTTAATCTGAGAGACGATGTGTGCTCAGGTTATTTAGGGTATTGCAAGATTTGAGCTCCTTCCTACGCTTGGCCATTTGGGAGGCTTTTTCTACAACCTCTGAAGGGTTGTGCATCATTATGGCGCATACTTCGTTCCCACTGTTGTCAGAAGCCTGTAGTTTTGCTTGTTGCATTTCCTAATTCCACAATCATTGGAAGCCCCAGATTCTGCGAACAGATTCAAGCACGCCGGACTATCGCCAATATTTAGTCACTAATATTGACACTCTTCTTTATCGTTACACTGATTTGGTAGAAACCCTTTTATCTTTCTACGCCTTTTTTCTAATCTCCATGCTTATAGTATTGCCCTCCCTTTCGAATTTGATTCAAGCAATTCCTTACTGAGGGTTTTGATGCAGGGGAAACAAAAAACCAATGATGACAAACTGGCTCTGTGAGAGCAGCGACGCCCTTTGCATCCGAAGTAGCCAATTTTTCATAATAAGTGTTACCAAATGTCAGGTTAATTTCCACACAGGAACCAAATTCTCATTCATTTCTATTTTTCTTCTTTGTTTTCAGGGTTAGAAAATAAACAATTTTGTCGATCATAAGTTTCAGTTTGTTATGCATTGTTCAGATATCAAACTACTCTGGCGATAAACTTACTACGGCAGTAGCAGTGTTGAACGACATTGGAAATGTCCATTGGGTCGGAGTGGGATTTTTAGTGGTGGCTGCAGTTATTGAAAGCCTGGACACAATAAAACAGATTTGTTGAGATATTTTCAATACAATTGTCATAAAGCAAATACAACCGCTAGGAATATCGGATGCGCTGCAAAATAAATTTTTTGTGACTATTAAAGAATGACTCTAGGTTGTCGTCAAAGGTTGTGGAGTTTGCCTTTATGCCTTGCCAATTCATTTTCTTAAAAGTTTCATGGGTTGTAATTGGAGACCTCGAGATAGTGGTGAGCAACCATGAACTCATTGCCTAGGTTGTCCCATTCATAAATGATGCATAAGGCCATACAAAAGCATCTACAAAGAAAACAATAGTATGGCTTTAGGTATAGATTGTGTATAGTCTCCGGGGACAAGGGAACGCCAAAGAGTACACTTTGGTATACAGATTCCATCGAGCATAGCACAAACCTCAAACACATATACTCTTGTTAAAAACTTGAATCCATACCAAACAAGATGGATAGTGAAATCTCGTGTTATGAATAAGGAGGAAAAAGACAATACACAAAACAAAGAGGGTCTTGACAAGTATTCATATTTGACATAGTAGATAACGAAGGAACTGAAACACGCCTAACTTGCTTCAATGAAGCAGTTGATATGCACTACACCAAAATAAAAAAAAGATGCAACATACACAATATCAGGTGGAGGAGTAAAGACGGCAAACAAGGTTTACAATAAGTTGAATAGTGGTCTAGAAATTATGTTTTCTGTGCAATTGAAGATCATTCCTTGCGAAGACGACTTGTCCATCCCAAGACACCAGTTACGAACGTCATGTTTTCACCGAAGGGAAGTTAATGTCTTTACCGACGAACTTCGTATTCACACATCGAGGAGTTGGTAAGCATTAATGAGTCACTTTTTAGGGCAAACAGCTATAAAAGGGTGACGAAACAGTCTCATTGTTCACCACGACCAGAGCAGAGCAATGAGAGAAATATTTGTGCAAACAGCGACAGGATCACAGAGCGAACTCAACTCGACCACTAACACACCAAAGAAGATAAAAAAAATCACTACTGGTATAAACAAGTTCTACAACAACCGACAACTCTGTTTCGCGCATTTCATAGAAAGCCCTAAATCTAAAAAATAGCTACAACTTCAAGAACCGTGAAATCAAAGAACACCAAGAAGGATGAGTTTAAGCTCATCAAGAATTCGGCATGTGAGGAACCAAACTGTAAGATTCACCTTGAGGTTGCTTCACAACCCGACGATGCTGGAGAATTCTCATGAATACCAGCTAGGGTTTTGCTCGTCGAAGACGTGTGATCTTACATCCACTGCAAGATTGCAGAAATAGGTGATTTGGAAGCAGAACAAGCTTATAAGAAGCTATGCAATGAAGATGGATCATTAAAGTATGAACACAAACACATACAGGTGAAAGGGCTCACTATTGCCATAATGTTCCCGAAGGTCTTCAAAATCGAGTGGATTCAGTTAGTACTAAGCCGAATGCACAATCACAAACTATGGCTGGATGAACCGAAGATGATAACCCGAGATGTTATCCATGCATTCACCGGTTGCCCTGTAACCAAGAAGGTAAAAGCACTAAAGCACCCACCCAAGGCCGAGACTGAAAAGATCACAGGAGCCAAATGGGACGACAGAGGATTAAAGGTTTCAACCATTACCGATGATGAGATGAAATTCGAAGCATATGTTCTAGGCTACAAATTCTTTCAAACCAATAGGATGAACAACATAGCATCTGGTGCAGTAGACACAGCTTACAAGATTGTGACGAAGGGAACCTAGTTGGACTTATCTGAACTTCTACTGAACCAATTAGAAGAGAATTTAAAGACTATAAGGAATGCAAATACAAACACATGTAAGTTTGGCTCACTTATTATGTGCATTTTCTTCTACTTTCAAGAAACATTCCCATTGGTAGGAGATGTGAAATGGGATAGCACAAAATTGGTCACCATGCAAATCAGTGAACACATAACCTCATTGGGAGATAATTTTGAGACAGTCATGGATGAATACTTTAATGTATTCAAAGACCGAATGCAGAAAAGGGTAAGGATCCCTGAGAAACTCATAGAGAAGTTTAAAGATGAAATATGTTTCATGGTTGATACAGACCACACTTATATCAAACCTGTCATACCGAGGATAGCATGGCTTCAACCATTAGAATATGATATAAACATTGATCATGCATCTAAAGCAATCGATGCATTGTTAAATGAACCACTAGATAAGAAACAACCTGAGTTTGGAACTTACGAGGAGGCCAAATCAATAATCAAATTTGCCCTGGTTGTAAATAAAATTATCAGGAAAAAGGACAAAATGGTCAAGAACCTCAAGAAGATACTATCGGCAATAGAGGAAGGAACCGAACAGGATGAAGATGCTGAAAAGGAGGAAGAAACCGAAGGATAGCTACCTATCAGTGAAGCTGAAGAAAAGAATGACTCCGAGGCTACAGAGTTAGATTCACCACCTCCTCCACCAACCAAGAAGCTAAGAACCACAACTGCTTCTAGAACAAGAAGCCAGACATCTAAGGATTCAAGTCCTTCACCTTTGAAGAAAGGAAAAGTCATAACATACAAGAGGAAAGTGGCCACACCGAAACAAGGGCCAAAAAAAAAGAATAAGGAAATTGATCAGGACAAGAGAAGACATTGAAGACGCCGAGAAAGATGAAGGTGTAGAGGTAGAAAAGGTTAAAGCTCCAGAAAGCATTGATGAGGTATGCAAATATATTGCCAATTCAGGATCTATCACAGATTCTAAGATTAGAAGATGGTTAAAATTGGATCCAGGAGATCAGAACAAAATTGAGGATGCCATCATAGAAAAAATGTACAAATTCAAGTATGTACTGATTCAATTTGAAGGCAATAATGTGCCAAGAGAACTCTTGGACAAACTATATGCGAGATGGGAATTTGCCTTGAAGAATGAGAAGGAAATCAGAGAAAGAGTACTTGTTACTCTCATGCCTTCTAAATCCAAGAAAGAAGAAATTGATGAGATGACGGAGAAACACAAAAAGGAGTTCTCACCCAAGTTGAGAGCCTACACATTTCTTGAAGGGAAACTTATAGAGCTTGAACAAGAAAGCCACAAGAAATGGAGTAAAATTCTAAATAGACCTATTGAGGAAGATAGCCCCGACAAAGATCTACAACAAAAATATGTTGATAAGGCAACTCAAGAACAAATATTAATCAAAGATGCAGAAGATGATACGTCAGTTGAATTAGACAAGGAGAGGAAGACATAACCGGCAACAAAAATATGGATGTTGTAGATGAATCATAGCCTAACACCACAAAGGACAACATTGTAGATAACACAATCATTGACATTACCAATGATCTAGTAGAAGTAAAGAAAGATGAAGATGTCAATGTTACCAAGGACACAACCGATGAGCAGGACACAACAGTTGATACTGCACAGGTGAACATACCAGGTGTATGCACCCTAAAATGGTCGCTTAGACTTTGGGCCCCATTTTATTATTTTATCATTTTATCAACTTCCTGAATCAATGCTTTGCAACATTTTCAATTCAAATCAATTTCCTTGATCAAATTGTAATTAATTCAATTATTCAATTATTTCAATATTTCCTAAGGTTTGATCATTTTTATCTAATTAAAAGATTTAATTTTCTTTTTAATTAAATAAAATTTATCTTATTTAATTAAAAGATTTAATCTCCCTTTTAATTGAATAAAATTTATCTTATTTAACTAAATTAAATTTCTCCCTTTTAATTAAATAAAATTCATCTTATTTAATTAAATTCAATTTCTCCCATTTAATTAAATAAAATTCTTCTAATTTATTTAATTGAAAGAAAACCCCTCTTTTAATTAAATAAATAAAAAATCCCCATTTAAAGCACTTTATTTGATGAAAAAGAAAATAAATTAAATGAAAAAGTAAATAAAATCCCTTTTTTTTCACATCTTCCTAAGTGGTGGGATTTTTGTCTCTTAATCATAGCCTTTGATTTTTACCTCTTAATCTCAACCGTTCACTTTTCTTTATAAGGAAATCTCTCATTCTCATTTTGATATTAGGTTTTCATAGTATTGTTATGTTGCAGGTTTGGAGAGCAATTTTGGAGGAGGATTTGAGCATTCAAGCTTGGATATTGCAACTTCTCTCTTCTTGTCTTCTTCTTCTTGCATCCATGGCTACTCATGTAGATTAGATTCATGTTTATTT
>MU226075.1:49164-83929 GCA_018584345.1 Thuja plicata
CTAATCGACATGGGGACATAAAGTCAAAAGAGATATCTAAGAAGAAAACTACAAGACAAGTATGGGTTCCAAAATCCATCATTGAAGATATTCTCTCTAAATCATCAAAAAGAAATGAAAAGCCTACTACTATATGCATTCCAAAGTCTCTCTTGAAAGAGTCTCATGTTGAGAAACAAGTGAAGTTGACATTCAAGCTTCCAAAGGCTTCCACTTTATCTTCTTCCAAAAACATTCTTTCATTCCATGCGCCTCAACCGCAACCTCTTTTATCCATTCACCATATTCCTTCACATATTCTTTCATTCACATTTCCTCCATCCTCTCGCCACCCTTCAAGGTGTGTATTGATGTTGATCTTGCATTCCTTTTCGTCTACCCTTTCACAATCCTTCCATACACTATCCTTCTACCTTCTATCCTTTTTCTTCATTTGTCTATTCATCCTATCTTCCAACCTCACTCGCTTTGCATAAAACCTTATTCTCCATTTTCCTCTTTCATCTTCCTTTCCCTATCAGCATCTTTGAGCATATCATTTTGAATGATTGACATATCATGGTTTATCCTTTCAAGGAGCATTATCTAAAAAGCTTGCCTTCTTCCAAAAAAATTTAAAAAAATTTAAAAAATTCAAAAAAATATATAAAGAAAAGAAAAAATAAAAAAATTTTAAAAATAAAAAAAATTAAAGAGCAATAATTCATCCTATGGTGAAAACCACTCCCTTGTAGCACCTTGGATAAGTACCGTGATGCAAACCTGGCAGTCAGGAATCATGCATAGTGCTTCTACATCTTTCATCCATTCCGTATTCTCTCTTTGATCTTGACAATGTTGATCTATACACGAACATTTGGGCTATCTTGTGAGCTATCTTACGATGATCTTGCTTTCATTTCTTTCATGTTTAGCCTTCATATCTATCTTCCTCCATTCATTTTCGCCTATTGCTATTCTTTTCCCCTTTGGTCTTGATTTAATAAAAAAAAAAAGTAAAACACGGTGCTATGAAGCCTCTTGACATGTCTACTCCTTTGGACTGCATCATTTCCTGCTTTTGCATTACGATTTTGTGACTTATCCTATGTTGGCTTTTCATTGCTTGTCCAAATGTGTTTCACATGATGTTTCTTTTTCCATAGCTTAGGTACTCTTGAGGAGTTGCCTTTGAGGATTTATTTCCTATCTTCCATCTCTTCCACCATCTTGCTAATCCCTCTTGTCCTCCACCTTCCTAAGTATTGGGACTGCATGATGTGATCTTACTTGGGAGTTTGATGTCCATTCTGTCTCGGGGTATCCTTTGTACATAATTATTGATCCTAAAAAAATTCAAAAAAATGATATATTGTCAAAAAATTTAAAAATCAAAAAATGTCCTGAAAAAATGATCATCTTAGTGAAAACCTAGCAATAGGCGCTTTGATGTATCTCAAAAAAAAAATTCATATATTCCAAAAAAATAAAAATAAAAAAAATAATAATAAATGGGAAAAGTGCCTTGGTGAAAACCTGGAAACAGGCGCCTTGGTAGTAAAAATTCAAAAAAATAATAAAAAGTCAAGAAAAAAGAAGAAAAAAATGAAAAGAGAAAAAAATTGTAATAAAATTCAAGTGGTGAAATCCTGGAAACTGACGTTATTTGAGGCCTTTGCACCCCTGTTTCTTAGCGCGTATCCTCAACACTTAGGCTCTCTCCATCATGCCTTGTCCTTGTTGCCTTGGTCTGGAATTGATCTTTCTCTTTGTCTAAGAGGCATAACTGTGTTAGCTTTGGTCTCTTAGATGCGTTAGTCTTTAGGACACCTCACAAACGATGTTTTTCAACACCACCCCAACTATATTTTTCAATGCAACCCTTGACATCGAGTGTTTTTCAACACTTATCATTTTGGTCCTACCCAGTTTTGTCATGTGGTCTTACCTGTTTGCAAGCATTCAATCCTTATCCTCGGAACTCAGTATCAGTTAACACACTTAAATTTTTAAACACAACACTTAATGCTTGAGCTATGTCGTGATCTTTTCTTTGTGTGCTGATTGTTATTGATTTTCGTTGAGTGTCCTTGTCTAATAAGTCTCTCCGTGATGCATAGCTAGAGGACTTGGGGCATGGGGCATGTTTTTTATTTTGCTTCCTGCTTTATGCTTCACTATTTTTTGCACAACCGTTCTGTTGGTCATCCTGGCCTCTATGCCTTGATGCGAGCATGGTTTTGCTATATTAAATTGGGTAAGCTAACATCACAGTCATCTTGACCTTTATGTCTTTGATGCTTATGTTAGAATCTTTCCACATTCCAATCCGATATAAATCGCATTTATATCTTCATGGTTGCGCTTGTGACTAGTGATGATTGTGTGATTTTTCGATGTCCGTTAATAATGGCCCAATGATGAAAATAAGTTTCTTAACATTCTCTTATGAATGATGAACACAAGATCCTATGTTTGTTGCTCTATTGCAAGTACACCTTTGCATTTTCATGTAGCTTGCATTGTTAGAACTCATGTTAATTTGCATTTTTAGGCTGCATTATGAGTTTGAGAGGGGTTTCCTTCATCTTTCTTGTGGATTTTTAATCAACTGTGATCACGTTCTCATCTTCATTTCCTTATCTTCTGTTGTGATCTCAATCAGAATTTTCTATCTTAAACAGTTGATTAATTTTGGGGCATTCTCTTTCTTGAGGCAAATTCTCTTTCTTCTCTCCATTTCTTTCCACCTCTTCCAAACTTCTATCTTCCATTTGTTTTCACCCCACTTCTTCTTCTTCTTCTTCTTCTTCTTCTTCTCCTAATTAAACCTTGGGGCATAATCTTTCATGCTTGATGATCTACCTTGGTTCTTTGATCCTTATATCTTTCATCTTACATCAAGAACCTTATTTTTAGTTCGATTTGATCAAAATTTATCAATTTATTGTTTCTCCTCTATCTCATTTCGATTTCGATCACGAGGGGACAGTACCTATCAAACTTCAATCTTTGATTCATCTTTATCAATTATATCAGTCTTGCTTGAGATTCTTATCTCTGACATGTCAATTACTTATTTCAGTGTTGACTTTGTATTTTTCAATTGTGCTTATTTTTGTCCTGATGTATTCCCGAATCGACCACACATCTGGGTTGTTTTGTGATCCCAAGTCGACCTCACATTTAAACTGCATTCTTTGACTACATGTGTTCCCGAGTCGACCACACATTTGTCAAAGACAGGCAAATGTATGCACCCTAAAACAGTCGCCTAGACTTTGGGCCCCATTTTATTATTTTATCATTTTATCAATTTCATGAATCAATGCTTTGCAACATTTTCAATTCAAATCAATTTCCTTGATCAAATTGTAATTTATTTAATTATTTCAATATTTCCTAAGGTTTGATTATTTTTATCTAATTAAAAGATTTAATTTTCTTATTAAATAAAATTTATCTTATTTAATTAAAATATTTAATCTCCCTTTTAATTGAATAAAATTTATCTTATTTAATTAAAGTAAATTTCTCCCTTTTAATAAATAAAATTCATCTTATTTAATTAAATTCAATTTCCCCCATTTAATTAAATAAAATTCTTCTAATTTATTTAATTGAAAGAAAATCTCTCTTTTAATTAAATAAATAAAAATCCCCACTTAAAGTACTTTATTTGATAAAAAATGAAATAAATTAAATGAAAAAGTAAATAAAATCTTTTTTTCTTCACATCTTCGTAAGTGGTGAGATTTTTGTCTCTTAATCATAGCCTTTGATTTTTGTCTTTTAATCTCAACCGTTCACTTTTCTTTATAAGGAAATCTCTCCTTCTCATTTTGATATTAGGTTTTCATAGTATTGTTATGTTGCAGGTTTAGAGAGCAATTTTGGAGGAGGATTTGAGCATTCAAGCTTGGATACTGCAACTTCTCTCTTCTTGTCTTCTTCTTGCATCCATGGCTACTCATGTAGATTAGATTCATGTTTATATTCATAGATTAAACTTGCATTTGTATTTCCTTTCATAGAATAATCATGCATTGTTATCATTTAGATTAATTTCTTTTCATGCATTGTTATCATAGAGAGTAGATCTCATTTTCATGCATTTGAATCTCTCATTTCATGGTGTACTTGCATAGGCACTAACTAGGTCAATCTGAGGGCCTCCATTTTAAACCTTTGCACTCCATAATTAGAGAGCTATAGATCAATATTTGAGGCCTCATTCTTGAGCAACCTTGGATGGAATGATTCATAGAAGTGTTTCAACATTTTAGCACACACCAGGCAACATGCCAATATTGATACAAGCTATCAATATTCTGCAAGAAACAGACAAGTCACCTTAAAAAGACACAAGCATTCCCGAGGATGCAGGGGAAGAAGGTTCAAGAACGACAACACCGATGATCAGAAGGACATCGGAGACACTCACACAATAACTGATACTGACAAGGTTACAGGAGGAGATACAAAGCAAGCAGATGCAGACACAACAGAGAAGGATGCACAGACAAAGATAGATGAAGTGCATAAGGACACTGATGAAGGAGATAAACCCAAAGATGGCACTACTGAGGATACCGAAAATGTTGCTACCGACAATGTAAAGGTTAATGTGGAGACATCTACAAAAAATCGAGAAGCTGAAACATAAACAAAGCAGCAAAAAGAAGCACAACAAGTAACTTCATCAAGCACAACGGACAAAGCCAAGAAACTGGCTATGGTACTGCATTCAAGTGCTACTCAAAAGAAGAAGAAAAAATCCAAGAAGAATGAGTTGGAAGTCACTTTACATTAAATAATTGAGATACCAAAATGTGACCCAACTACACTTGATTATGAAGCATTGAAAGAATACGGTGAAATATGCCAAAGGAAGGCATTATAGGAGAAGTTGAGGAAATAGCACCGAGACTCCATGGTACTGGAAACAATAAGGGACATATTGCTTCAAATTGTACCCGATGTTGATGTTGATCAGAAAAATCCAATTCTTGATCAACTAGCCACTCTTACCGAAGCCATTACAATGCAGAACATTGATGCAGAGAAGGCAATTGAAGAGAGAGCAGAGCTGAAGTACCAGTAGAAACTTATTGAGAACATCAGCCAAGAAGTGGCAGTTAACAAGGTAAAGCTATCAGAATTCATTAGTGAATTAAATCCAATTATCACTAAAGCTATTTTCTTGATTCAATAACTTAGCACACTAGAAAAGTTCACTAAGGAGCATAGTGAAAATATAGCAAAGTTAGATTCTGATCTAGCTAATAGTGCTAAAAGCTTAACCGATGGAGACAATGCAATTAAGTTGCATTATGAGAAAATCATTGAAATAAAGAGGTTAAGGCAAGAATTGTGGGAAGCAGATACTCAATTCATGGAAGAAGTCACCGAGCTCCAAGCTCAACTTCTACCAAATCTGACACTGCTTCAATAGCACATCAGTTCGGCAAGGACACTGATAGAAACCCCTGAGATATCTGTAGCAGACAACATCTATGATATGCATTCCAAGATCATACTCGAGCACATGGCTCTTGAGAACTTGAAGGAACAATGGGAGAAAATGATGGAAGACTTGAAGTCTTCACACTCACATTTTTTATAAGCTGTAAGGTATTGACCTTTGCCCTTAATATCAAAAAAGGGGGAAAATGATTTGTATTCATATAGGAAAATAATATGTATATGTATTTTACAAAGGGAAAGATATGATATGTACAGATAGGCAGGCAACTATATAGTACTACTAAAAATAGAGATATATCAGCATATACATAGGGGGAGTCATGAAATGACTAAAGATTATATATTTTGTACGTAATTAATATTTTGTTAGTATTTTGCACATATCAGTTTTTGATACTAATGTCAAAGGGGGAGATTGATGACATTAATTTGCCATTAGTATGCAAACAACACTTTTGGTAAGCACACACCGAAAGACAGGACAAAGAGCAAACCAAAAATCAGATATAAAGAGATCACCAAAAAAGGTTAAGTACAAAGAGAACCGATGACACAACTTTGTGTGTACACCGAAAATGCAAAGTCAGAAGGATAAAGAGCAACCCGACATAGGAACCCGACGTGCAAGATATAGTGCAACCCGAGAGATAGTCAAAGAGAAAACTGAGAGAACAGTTCAAGAAAGGAACCCGAAAGACAGTCAACTGACTTCAGAGCAATAACTGACCATCAGAAATCGAGTCAGTTGCAGCCTGCAAAAAGTGGATCTGACTTCCACGTCAGATAAAACAGTCTTATTCTATTTATAAAATCTTGATTTGTTTTTAAAACCATTTATTTAGGGATAAGAAACATGAATGTAAGTGCTTTAATCATTCTAACTTATTTAAAACACATAGACTAGGAGATCAAGGTAAAAGTTGTAAACCTGATCTTAGAGTTAACATTGTTTTTCGTGAAACTTAATGAAGTCAATCCATCTTATAAATAGATGATGCAATCATTAATTATACAATGATGTGAATATAGAAGAGAGGATGAATGAAGCCTATGAGCACATCTATGGATTAGATTGAAAGTTTCAAGAACCATAATAGCAAAAGGTTAGTTTGGTTAGCAAGAACCAAGAATAGAGGCTACCGAAAATCAGAGGTTTTATTCAATCACATTAGGTGATAATCTTATTCATGTAAACTTAAATGGATCTATATCAGCAATAGGAGATTGCATATACCAGGTCAAATTATAATTTTCTATCATTCTAACAAGTGGAGCAAAGTGTAAAAATCCTTTCAAGGAAGGTGGATTTAATAGTCCAACTATAAAATCTCTTAACCGAGTGCACACTCAAGAGTGTTGCTAAAGCTCTTGACCGAGTAGACATTAACAGGTCTCCACAAATACTCTTAACAGGGTAGATCATCAGAAGTGATCAAATTGTAAGCCTTAACCGGCCCCTTCCAATCTGTAGATAGTGAAGATTTTGTGGGTGCCATCCCTACCGCAGTTTTTACTTCCTAACAGGAGTTTTCTTCGATATCATATCTTGTGTTATGTGTCAATTACTTTCATGAATGTTTCTATGAATGTTCACATGTATGATAACTTTATGAATTAATATAACTCACATCAAGATAGTATAGATCAGATGGATGGATATATAATTGACTACAAAAAGGTTAATTGATTAAAGGATACAAAAATTTTAGAGGTACTGATTCATCCCTCCCCTCTCAGTACACACTTCCCATTAATTCCAACAGAAATGTCCAGTAGAAAAGGCAGAAGGAGAAGGCAACCCACGATGGGTAAACACCAAAACAAAAAGGATAAGAACAGGGAAGAGAGTGTCGGATGGAAATCTCCAGAGGACAAGACCCGTAGAGTCTCCCTTGTTTCGGACCAAAATCTAAAGAGGAAGCTCCAGGGTGATTACCATGAGACCAATCAGGATATTCCTTCTCAAGACTCTCAACCCCAAAATATAGGGAATGATGATAGACATGATAGCGATTTCTACTATTATATGGCCGAACAGGGGAAGATAATAGGATGGCGTGACTTCAATGTCAAAACTGCCAAAATGGGGATTACTAGAGAAATTATAAACCCCAAGGTCATTGAAGGTGAGGGAGGCCAAATTAAGGTGGATGAGCTTATCGACCTGTCAATGGTGGTGCTTAGTGATAACACCAGGGAGTTTGAGATGGACCTGCTCAACAACACCCAAAATAGCATGTTAGATAACTACAGGATAACTAAATGGCTATTGCACGAAGTGGAGGATCTCAAAAAAAAGGATTAAAGGCGCTGACAAGGCTAAAACTTACAGCAATACAGAGGAACAGATGAATCTGAGCATCAGAGTTCAAAAAATGGAGGATAATATGACTAGGGTAGAAGCTACCCTAAAAAACATAACGGAACAAAGCTATAATATCCTTAAAGTGTCCAAAGAGCACACCAATACTATCATCGAGAAGGTGGAGTAAAAATTAGATGGGACGGATGCTGCCAACATGGATGCCGAGATTGAACAAAACATTGAACAGGGTCCCAGCAAGAGAACTAGAGACAGAACCAAGAAGATAAAGGACAAGGACATGGTGATCGATCTCCAGAAGATAAAGGATTCAGCTGCTAACATGGAGCTGCTTGAGGCCAAGGCGGCCACCCTGATGGTGGACTTATCCTGAGGATCCCTGGTCTTTTTTGTTGTCCCTATTTTATTTGCTTTTTTAGAGGCTCTGTTTATTTTTTCTCTAGCCTTTGTTGGCCTGTACTATTTTTTGGATATGTTTCGTTTAAGACTGGGCATAAGGCTTTATTTTTAACTATGTTTCGGGTTTCGGGAACCCTGTAAAACTTATTTAACTTAATAAAAAACTAACCTTAGAACATCTATATTATATCAAAGAAGGCTAGAAGACTTCTCTAATCTAACAACCTCACCCTTTTTCTCGCTCAAACTAACAATAGCATTGAAGTCCCCCCAAGCATCCAAGGAATATAGGGGGCAAAAGACCTTGCTAATCTAATATGTTGCCAATGTTTAGCCTTCCTCGGAAGATTAGTGGGAACATACACATTAGAGAAGAGGTTGACTTCTCTTGTATCCAAACTTGTAGCAGCCATAGACAAAGAATGACAACTATACATCCACCACTTAGGAATAACTTTACATGAGACCCAAAGACAACCCACACCTCCAGAATTCCATTGAGCCCCAATGTAGTGACAATGTCCCCTACCGCAAACCTTAGGAGACAAATTTAGCATACCTTCCACAAACAACTTACTCTCCTGGATTAAAAAAACTACATCAGGCGAATGAAACCAAATCAACTCATGAATAGCCTTTTATATATGGATGTTATTCAAACCCCTTTCATTCTATGAGAGCATAATAATTTTTGAGATGGTGAAAAGTGAGAATCAATGGTCTTCCCTACCCTAGACTCAACTAGATTCTCACCCATCAACTTTACTTTTTCCAAATCCTTCTTCCTACCCTCTTTAGGAGGTCGATCAAGAATACCCTTCTTAAGCATTTTCTGTCGTGTGGCTAAAGCTAGGGGAGAACCTTTAGTGTTACCAGCCTCCTAATATTCCTTTTCTGCATCAACCAAAGAGCTACCCTGACCTAAGCCATCCTTTATCATACTTCTTTCAACTAGCACTAAAGCACATGTAGAAATCAAGTTGATATCTATATCCATTTGTTAATCTGCACCCGAAACCTATGGTACTAAAGGTGGAATACACTCCTGCTCCTCACCAACCTATTATATAGTCATAGTTTCTTGACATGTAAATAGTCCTGCAAGAGCCTCATCAAATTGATCAACCTCTTGTAAAGGTTCAAAGATGTTTAAAATCTCATCGGTATGCTTATCCTTCAAAGTTCTTTTCTTCCCTCGTCCGTTACTTCTGGCCTTAACTGGAACAAACCCCTCACTATCCTCCATAAGAGGAGCTTTCCCTTTATCTTTCTTAGGTTCAAGGTTAATCAAACCACAATTAGATGGTCTAGAATAATTAGACTTAGGGCATATCCTCTCCAAGTGTCGATATTCATGGAAAATTTAGCAATAAAATGACAATGTTTCCTAGTCAATCTATTGTATCCAAAGGAATAGCACAAATAGATCTATATAGAATCTGGTAATGGTTTACTTAAATCCATCTTAATACAAGGACGAGCAGAAGTGATTACCATGTTTTCAATTATGTGTGTTGAAGGACCTACATGTTTACCAAGAAGCAATGCAACATAGTGGAAAATGTCATGCCTCCAAAATTCAAGAAGGAACCATGGGAGCCTAACCCAGATGAGAACTCTAGAAGGAATTTCCTCTATAGGATTAAAACCCACGTGTCGTGGTTTGATGAACAAACCCACTTGGTTGTAGAAATGCAGGACCCGTTCAAAAGCCGTGTTCCTGTCTGCAATGCAAGAGAATATAACTAGAAAATAACTATTCACAGTCAACATTACCTCCATCTCTCTCTCGATTCCATGTCCTCCGGGCCCAACTCCAGAAAAGATAATGAAACCTGAATCCACATGAACTTGCAAATCAAGGCATGATTGGACAAAAAATTGACATCCTCAATAGATTATGTTTGAATCACCATAATCGACCTTTTCTCACTTCGGACCAAACAACCATTAACCTTTGGGGGCCAAAGATCCTCAACATGAGAAGGGTGATCTCTACCACCTCTACTAGTTCCACTAGCATCCAAATTAACATGTTGATTAAGAGAAGAAGACCCTACCATTAAAGTGTCCTTAAATGAGGATCTCATCCCCAAAGAGTCAACATGTAGAGCCATGCAAGGCTAGAAAATGAAACACCAACTAGAAATCAACCCCCACCTCCCACCCAAGACCACCTGCAAAACACCCCACAACAACTCACCAAATAAGCGCGAAACAAAACCACAACAACAACCTCTGAGAAAAAAGCCCCACCCAAACCTCTCCAAAAAAAACCCATACAATTCCCCCTCAGCACGGACACCCTCCACAATTTGCACCCACCCCCGCAGCCAACATAGAAATACCCCGACCAGTCCTTGCACATTGAAGCTCTCCATACAAGTGTTGAAGATCACGACAGGAACAAGAACGAGACTAAGGCATGGGCCCTAGCCAGCGCTCAAAGATGTCTCTCGTCATCTCTCCCTCAAAAAGTGGATTTAATCCAAATAACCATTCATTAATTTTATTTATTATTTATTATTAGATCCTATTTTAAAAGGGAACATAACATACTCCACTCAAAGTTTCATAACCATAAAAACTTTTATATGAAAAAAATGAAATTAATTAACTCGCTGCAAAATTTTAAAGATATTTATATGAGATCTTAAAACCAAGACCAAAAATTAATTATTATTATTTTTAGTCTAAAATAGTTGTTTTTTTTTTTTTCTTTGTTTCACTTACAATCTATAAACATGACACATAAAATCAAAAATAAAGTTTGATGAATTTCAAAACAATATAGACAATCCATTTATAAATTATTATTTAGCTATATAAATAATATTGAATAGATTTATACTTCAAACATATAAATCGTTCAACGACAAAGTTGAATTATATAACTTTAAATAAATAAATAAAATTTAAATATGGAACTTACTACCTCCAATATATTGCATAGCAAAGAGTTCGTGTGCTCCGACAGCTTCATACTTTGTCGCTACATTCATCCTCTATTATTTGGCTGAGTTGTATTCCTCATCTATTACAACACATACGCTGATATACCGTATACACACATCACATGCTTAGCTGAACAGATAATTTAATTACTTAAAAGTTTCCCCCTCAGTTGCAATGCATATTCTAGAACTCGATCAGAAGAGGGAACAGCTTTCTTAACGCTGTCCCTCTCCATACAATTTTTAACCCATGCATTAAGCAATGGATACTCACTTTCGAATGGTATCTTGAAATTCCCAATAGTTTCAAAGGCATGGAACCAAGAAGTAAAGGGAATGAAGGCAATATCTAGGAACCCAAAATCATTACCACTGAAGAAAGGCAGCGATCCCCCCGCCGACATCTCTTTGAATGTACCTTCTAATAATTGAATGCTCTCCAACATGTCATGTTTTGCCTCTTCCAGAGCCTCTTCTTTCGACTTCAATATGCGAAACGCCGAGTCAAAAAACTGCAACCACGGAAGATATTTGTTAGAGTACATTAAAACTCTTCTATCCCAATCCAAACGAGAACACAGGAATTCCTTACCTTCTTATCTATGAAATCTGCCCAGAAACGGGCGAGGGCGCGATCATATGGCTCGGAGGGTAGAAATGGCTTTGAATCCCAAACCTCCTCAATGTAATGAAGAATTACAAGAGACTCGCATATAGGCTTGCCATTGTGGATGAGGACAGGTACTTTTTTGTGCACAGGATTCATTTGCAGGAGGAGGTCGGTCTTGTTGTACAGATTCTCTTCTTGGTGTTCATATTTCACGCCTTTCTCTTCCAGGGCAATTACGACGCGCATGCCAAAGGGACTGAACCATGCGCTGAGTACCTTCACTTTCTCCATCTCGCTCATACAAAAACCCTAATGTGCTTGCAATCTCACAGGAGGGAGTCTTAATTTGTATTGAAAACCACGGAGGAGCCCACTTCTACATTGTAAGTCCCAATGCTTCAATAATGCAGGATACGGGTGATAACGATAGGCAGGCACGTTCACATTGAGATGCTCGACATGTGTAGGCACGTTCACATTGAGATGCTCAACAATGCATACTCAAAACTTTTTACATTTGTCCCACTCAATTTAACATTTAATATGTGTTTTTGTCCTTTTGCTGGCGTAACCCTTACTTAAAAATGGCATAGCAGTGGCTACTGGAAATGGCCGTGTTTATGGGGTATAATATTTGCACTTTTTGTTAACAACATGTATGTTAGCCTATTGTATTAACATGTTAATACAATAATGTTGTTAACATATATTGTTAACAACATATTGTGTTAACAAAAGTACAAATATTATGCCTCATAGACACTGCCATAGAAATGGCTATGCGGACAAGACCAATTTAAAACATTTATTAATTAAGTTCCGTTGCATGTGTTTTTGGTTTGGAAACCACGGAGTGCAAAAGAAGTGGTATCTTTAAAAGTTCCAATTCTTCAGATAACGTAGAGAATTCGGGTGATATTTTAGTTGGCTGTTTAGCCAATACCATATATTTGTATTTGATGAAACCACGAATAATTATTGCCCAAATTCTTACTAGTTTAGCAGTTGATACCTGCTCTGACGTAAGCAATGATTCACTCTATGGAACGCGGGACATGCACTGTATCGAGTATTACAGCTTAGCTGATTTGTACTATGCCATGTGAAAAGCAAATTTCGAAATCATCGCCGGCACTAACTCATTATCCTCCGACTTTCCGCCTTTATATCCTTACCTAAAAATAAGCCAGACCAACAATAAAGTGATTTTATTGATATTTTCCTTACTTCCTCTTCTGTCTTTTTTCTTACCAAACTGTCCACAAATTTCCCAGATTCCCTATTGTGAGGTGTAGGGTATCTTAGATTTGCTTTAGCTAACTGTTCTCCACAATCAAAAAATAAATTCAAAGAGAATCCCACTAATACGAGTTGCTGAACATGAGCAGATCTTATTTCTGTAAGGCTAATTTTAATGTGTCTCACGAGTCCCACTCCAGTTGGTATTTAAGTGGATTATACCAGCTGCTATTAAAGTGGATTTGAGGACCTTGTGTGTGAAACGAAACTTTCAAAAAATAAGATTTCCGACGAGTCATGCAATTGAGAGGGACCTGGAATTTATAGTAGGTGCGACATCATAAATTATTTGACGTCTTGATTTCTTTTCAAATTAGATGGTTTTGATTATTGTAAATACTAAATTTTTTAAAGAATTTAAAAATTGTGTATTGCAATTTGACACACTTTTAATTTGGAAATTTTGTTATGTATTATAAAGTATATTGATATGTATTTTGTTCATTAGAATGATAAATTTTAATAATATTTTAAAATATTGTTTTCGCATGGGACTTGGTTGCTTAAAAGATATATTTTAGCTTTGGATAGTAACGATACTCTTGTAGAATTTATTAAGCGTCGAAGGATCACAAAATGACCAATTTAACCAAAATGACTACTTTTGTGTCATTAACCATTCACTTAGACAACCAAAAAAATTGCACAATTAATCCAATACTCTTACATAAATGCCTCAATAATTATACAACGTTTGCACAAATGCCCTAATAAGGGCGCACTATTGGTACCAATAATCTTTAACTCCAGGGCTATAATCTCAGGGCATGATGGGAACGAAGATATATAAGATTGGTACCAATAATCTTTAACTCCAGGGCTATAATCTCAGGGCACGATGGGAACAAAGATATATAAGGAACTTCTATAAAGGAAAACGTATTATATAAGGAACTTCTATATAGGAAAACGTATGTATATGCAACCTTCGAGAAAAACATAAAAATAATAAATAATAAATAATAAAAACTAGCAATTGTACTTTGGTGTGCAATGGGTAGGCCCAAGAAATTTGGAAAGGGATATTAGAATAGACTTTGTTTATTTTTTTATTTTAATGTTTGACATGTTGTAAAGACAGATATGATGTGCATGTGGTTGCCTAGACTCCCTCCTTAAAAGATTTCACATTAAAAAATTACTGATTTGATTTTATTTGCATTGAATACAAATACGTGTTCTTTGTTTTTATTTCCTACAAAGTTATACATATTTTTCATTTATTTAATATTATTTGTATTGCTATTTATTTGGAGGGTAAAAGTAATATTTTATTGAATTAATAAATAAATAATTCAAATCCAATTGAAAGTAAATCTAAATGAACAATTAAAACATAATAGACTATATGCAAAATCAAAATATATTAAAATCTAAATATTAACAAAAACATTGTACGATGGGTATGAAGATATATATAGAAAAATGTATGTCAGGATATGGGTTCTATGTCATTTGCTGATTTCTAGAAAGTTCCTGGGGAGGTCGCATGAAGCTCCATAAAGATATGGATGTAGCCAAGTTGGGAAAGCCCTCTGGCCGCTTAGAGCTAAGAGTGTGTTGGCGTAGGCTCTTATGTAACATGACCAATGATGAATTGTTCGTGGTTAAAGTAAAGTAGGTTGGTCAAACTCAATAGTAGGTATATGCAACCCTCTAGAAAAACAAAAAAAAATAATAATAAAAACTAGCAATTGTACCTTGGTGTGGAATGGGTAGGCTGAAGAAATTTGGAAGGGGATATTAGAATAGGTTTTTTGATTTGATGTGATGGGTTGTTTAGATTAAGAAATGTATGATTTTGTTCATTTTATCTTTTAATGTTTGACATGTTGTAAAGACAATATGATGTTGAGGTGGTTGGGTAGACTACCTGCTTAAAGAGATTTCACATTAAAAAATGACTGATTTGATTGGCATTGAATACAAATGCATGTTCTTTGTATTTATTTCCTACAAAGTTATACATATTTTTCATTTATTTAATATTATTTGTATTGCTATTTATTTGGAGGGTAAACGTAATATTTTATTGAATTAATAAATAAATAATTCAAATCCACTTGAAAGTAAATCTAAATCAACAATTACAACATAATAGACTATATGCAAAATCAAAATATATTAAAATCCAAATATTAACAAAAAAAATTAAAAAATTTATAATAAGCATTAAACTTAATTAATTAACAATCAAATCTTAAATAAACTAATTTTTAAAGATAATAATAAATGTTAAAATTTAAATTGTGTAATAAAATACTTAAAACTAATGTCAAAGATTATAATTAATGATGATATTAAAATTAATTTGTATTATATTATAAATATTTATTCAGCACTATTATATTGTTATTCTTATTATATTGTCATTATCATATCATAATATTATAATTAAAATTATTTATTAGTACATTATCATCTATATATATTTCTATTATTATTAAACCATTATATCTTTGTATCTTTATATTTTTTATTATTTTCTATATGTTTAAAATATAATCTATAACAATATTATAATTAGTATTTTCATTATTATTACAACATTAATATTAAATTAGTTCATATTAATACTATAAATTAAAAATCTAATAATATTAACATAATATTTATATAATTTTATCAATATTCTATTATATAATACTATTATATAGTATTTGTAAGTTAAAAATAAGAATAGGCATTTATAAATTAATATAGTAATAATTTAATAACATAAATAATAATTATAATATTTATTATCTTATTGTATTATTTTAATAATATATTACAAAAATAATAAGTGTAATAGTTATTAGCTTATTATATTTTTTTATAATATATTATTATTTTTATTACAACTAACTAAATATAATAGATGCAAAATATATAAAGTTAAAAAATACTTTTAAAGTTTAGTCATGTAACATATATATTTTTTATTTTTTATTTGGCTGCTTATTTAATCAAAAACATATATATTCTATATTTTTTTAATTTAAATATTATTATTTTATGTTATTTTAATAAGTATAGTAATCCTCACTTATAAGTGATGTGAAATATTTATAGATTTTTTTAAAATTACTATTATAATATTTTCCTTTATAAATAGTAAATTTTGTCTAGTTGGAGCACAAAGTGCATGTACATCATCCAATACAATATGAAATTTATGCTTTGTAGCAGTAGGTAATAAGTAATAAAAACCCTAAAATAAACGAGATAGAGAGAGAGAGAGAGAGAGAGAGAGAGAGAGAGAGAGAGAGAGAGAGGTCTAAGAAGAGAGATGGAGAGAGAGAGAGAGAGAGAGAGAGAGAGAGAGAGAGAGAGAGAGAGAGAGGTCTAAGAAGAGAGATGGAGAGAGATGGATGGATAGAGAGTTAGACATGTATAGAGACAAAGGGGAAGAGAGGAACATAGAGGTAGAGATGAAGATAGGAGAGAGGGAGATAGATAGATAAGGAGATAGAGAGAGGTGCACTTTTCTCTATTTATTTACCCCTTTATAAGTCTCTCTATCTGATCCTCTCTATATCTTCTTAGCTCTCTATCAATCTATGTCACCATCTATATCTCTTTTTATCTCTTCCTTTATATCTCTCCATCTATATCTCCCTAGATATCTTTCCATCTTCACCTCTCAATCTATCTCTATCTCTCTATCTATTTTTCTAGACCATTCCTCTCATTCTAATTCATTTCTATCTCTATCTTTGGTGCAGGGCACCTCTCTTTTTGTTGTGTTTGATGTGATTAAGGGTTAGTTTAGGTGTTTAGGATGTGTGACAATAAGGTCCACTGGGGTGGATCCAAGTTGTGGTCATTTCCATGTTTGTAAGAGGCAAATGAGCTCATGAGGGAGATTATGGTCATTTTGACCTAGAAAGCCAAAATGTGTCATTTTTGTGTACCTTGGAGTTGGAATGTGTCTTAGGACCCTAAATGTCCTAATGATGGTCATAGAAGTCAATCATGACCATCGAGTTGACAAAAGAAGTCAAAATGCACAAAATGAAAAAGTTGCTAGCAACATTGAAAAGTTGCTCCAGCAACTTTTGCAACTTCTTGACAAGAAGTTGCAAAATCAAGTTGGAGCGGTTGTAACTGATCATGCTCAGTATATGAGCTTGGATTTGATTTTTTGGGAAGGTTAATGAAGTTTTTAGTTGCAGAACTTGTTTTTGGTACTTGTGTACGGATGCATGTGACTGTGTTTTTGTAATCTGCACTGTCTTCTTACTCCTGTAAGGTTGTGTACAGATTAGGAGAGAAGATCGGACCCCGTGGGGGTGTAGTGTTTTCAATTAGCTTCCTTATGCAATAGATAGTTTGATTTCAAGTTCATTTAGTGTAAAGTTACAGAGTTTTGTAAGTCACTAGTCTGCAAGTGACCTTTCCAGTGTTGCAGAGTTAGAAATGGCTCTAACCTAAGAACCCACCGGTGGAATTGTCTGAAACCTTGCGGGAAGTAGGATTAGAGTCTGTAAATAGGGATTTCGCTTTCATTTTTGTTGTTGCAATGGATTTCCTAGACCAAATGGAAAGCCCTATGGCTGACTGTTGAATATAGGTGACCCTGGATAGGGTGAAGAAGGATTTGGTTCGAGCACCCATGATCTTGGAGGAAAGACTTAGTGACATTTTCAAAAGCCCTAAGGAGTCTCCTTAAGGGATCAAAAGGTGGGAGGAGGTGAAATGAAGTTTGGAGATCAATTTGGTGACAATTGATCAAGAGTGGTCCAAAGGCCTAATTAATAGGCTGAATACTAAGGCCTGATAGAAACTAGGGTTGTGGGTGCATCCAAGAGCCAAGATTTTGGAATCTAATAGAGTTGATAGACACCTTGAATATTTTCAACGTCTTCAGTGGGGTTGTTTGGAGGATTTGGGAGCCTTAGGCCAAAAACTGTGAAATTAGACCTACTAGGAAACAAGCCAATTAGGCCTCCTAGTGAATTTGATGCCCAATGAATTGGTAAAGTGAGAAAGGGTTCTAAAGACTCCAAGAAGATAGATAGGAGTCTAAGTGAATGTATGGGAAGATCCTAAGTAGGGGTTGGGGATTCTAGGAGGAAATCTAGTAAAGAGGACTAGGCAATTGAGGAACTAGTTGGACTAGTTGAGCCTAGAAACTTTGGAATCTTCAATAGATCAACTATACCTTGGAGGAGAAGTTGATAGTGAGGGTCTTGGAGATCCTAATTGGAGGAGAATCCAAAAGGAGGTAACCATTGGATGGTTAGCAGAGAGAAAGAAGCATATTGAGTAAAGAAAACACTAGAGTACCAAACCCTCTACATCATAGTGGTATCAGAGCCAGAATTTCTTGAAGTTTGTGTATGTCTGAAGGGGAGGAGAGTCAAGAGGTTGACAGCATGCCTCCTAAGGCAATGAGTAGGGATGCCATTGTGGAATTGGTTCAGGGCCTCTTGGAGAAGGCTAGTGTGACTAAGACAAAGAGCAAAAAGAAGATCACTGAATGGGGAGATGAGAGTGATGAGGATGTTGAAAGTTAGACAAAAGAGTCATCTAACAAAGGTAAAGAACCTGAGATGGATAAAGTTCAAAAGGCTTTCTTGGATGCCTTTAAGTCCATTAACAAGGACAGTATGGAACACATTCCCTGTTACTGTGGCAGCCTAAATGGAGAAGAATTGTTGGATTGGCTAGAGGCCATAGACAATCAGTTTGACTATAAAGAAGTATTAGAGGAGAAGAGGGTCAGCTATGCCAAGGCTAGACTCAAAGGATCTGCATTGGTGTGGTGGAACATGATGAAGTATGATAGGTTAACCAGTGGAAAGAAGAAGATAGTTTCTTGGGAGACGATGAAGATCATATTGAGGGCACAATTCTTGCCTACTGACTATGAGATTCAGATGTATCAAAAATTGCAAAACTTGAGACAAAAGGAGATGACAGTGAGTGCCTATACTAAGGAGTTTCACAAACTGAGCCTAAGGGCTAGAAGACAAGAAGAAGAAATGGAGAAGTTGGAAAGGTATCTCAATGGGTTGAGACAAGGGATACAAGATGAAATTAGCATGATGGCTCCTGACAATATGCACAAGTGTTTTCAATTAGCCTTGAAAGAAAAGGATAAGGCTAGAAGGAGGAATGACTTCCATCAAAGAGGAAGAGGTGGTAACAATAACAAAGGTTTCAGAGGCAGGAGTAATTTTGGTAGAGGACAAAGCCCAAATAAACCAAAGGAAAATCAGTCTATGGATAAAAGTGGAGGCAATCAGTTTAGAGGATCGTTTCAAAGAGGGGGATACAGAGGAAGAGGACCACCAAGATGTAGGTTTCAGTCCCAAGGAAGATCTAATTCAGTCTTTACTGGCAGATGTTATAACTGCAATCAAGTGGGTCACACAATGGGTAGATGTCCTAAAAAGGCTACCTCATCTTCTATGGGAGATAGGAGGAATCAGTTGGTTCAAGAAGATGATACACAAAGTGTCACTTCTCTCATTTCCAAGGCAGGGCCAGTAATGTATGGAGAGAATCTAATGCTAAGAAGAACTTTGTTGAAGGTACCTAGCACTATAGAGCCACCTCAAAGAAAGAATTTGTTTAAGATAACTTGTAGGTCTCATGGGAAGATTTGCAAAGTGATAGTGGACTCTGGATCCACTGAGAATATAGTATCCACAGAGATGGTGGACAAATTGAAGCTTAGAAGGATACCTCATACCACACCCTATAAAGTTTCATGGCTGAACAAGGGTCAACAAATAGTGGTAGATGAACAAACCTTGGTGGAGTTTCAAATAGGTGAGTATAAGGACAAGGTCCTATGTAACATATTGCCCATGGACGCACGTCGTCTTCTTTTAGGGCGTCCTTGGCAATATGATGTGAAGGCTATCCATGATGGAGAAAAGAACAACTATGTTATCACCAATATAGGGAAGAAGTTTCAAATGGATCCATTGTAGGAACCTAATGAGGAGAAGCATGTGGGAACCAGTGTGATGCTCTTGAGTGGGAAGGAGTTTCTTAAAGCTATGAAGAAGGAGAAAGGAGTCTGTTGTGCAGTGATAGTGAAGCCAAAGGAGGAGACCAAAGAGAAAGTCAACATGCCACCAGAGATACAAGCATTGTTGGAAAAGTATCATGACAGTGGATAATGGTTTGCCAAGTGCCCTACCACCCATGAGGGATGTGAGTCATCAGATAGACCTCATTCTTGGAGAAAATTTGCCAAACAAAGCAGCATATAAGATGACACCAAGTCAAAATGCAGAGATAGCAAAACATATTCAAGATTTGTTGGAAAAGGGATTGATAAGGAAAAGTTTGAGCCCCTGTGGTGTGCCTACTATTCTTGCACCTAAGAAGGATGGCAAATGGAGGATGTGTACGGACTCCAGGGCTATAATCAAGATTACAATCAGATATAGATTTCCAATGCCCCAGATTGAGGATTTGATGGACAATTTGGGAGGTTCATGTTATTTTTCAAAGGTGGATTTGAAGTCAAGATATCACCAAATCAGGGTTAGGCCTAGTGATGAGTGGAAAACAGCCTTCAAGACCAATGAAGGCTTGTATGAGTGGCTAGTTATGCCCTTTGGCCTAACTAATGCACCTAACACATTCATGAGGCTCATGAATGAAGTGCTAGCAGATTTTATTGGTAAGTTTGTAATAGTATATCTTGATGATATTTTGATATTTAGCAGGTCCAAGGAGGAGCATATGAAGCATTTGGAGATGGCCTTGAGGAGGCTACATCAATAAAAGTTGATGATCAATCAAGAAAAGTGTGAGTTCCTAAAAACTGAATTAGTTTATCTTGGTTTTGTGGTTGCAAATGGATGCATGAAGATGGACCCTAATAAGGTTAAGTCAATATTGGAATGGTCTACACCTAGGTCCATAGGAGATGTTAGGAGTTTTCATGGATTGGCCTCCTACTATACGAAATTTGTAAGAAATTCCAGTCATGTATGTGCCCCTATTCTCAACACTATCAAAGGGGGAATCAAATGTCAGTTTAAATGGACTATAGCAGCAGACCAAGGGTTTGAAATGTTGAAAAAGAGGATAGCAGAGTTACCTACACTTAGGTTTCCCAATTTCAATCAGCTATTTGTGGTAGAGTGTGATGCTAGCAAGCTAGCCATTGGAGCAGTGTTAAGCCAAGAGGGACACCATGTGGCATTCTTTTCAGAGAAGTTAAATGAGGCCAAACAAAAGTACTCCACCTATGATTTGGAGTTGTATGCTATGGTACAAGCCCTTAAAAAATGGAGACACTATCTCCTACCTAGGGAATTTGTGGTCTACATTGATAACCATGCTCTAAGTTTTTTGAATAGGCAATAAAAACTTAATCAAAGGCACTTGAAGTGGGTAGAATCATTGCAAGATTATACATTTGTCATAAAGCATAAGAAAGGGGTTAGAAACAAGGTTGCAGATGCTCTTATCAGAAGAGTCTTAACCATACAGAAGATACAATTACAAAGTGTAGGGATGGATGATTTGAAAGACCTCTACAAGGAGGACAAAGATTTCAAAGATGTCTATGAGGCATGTGTGAAGTTCCGACGGGGATTTAAAGTGGAGTTCACAGACTTTATGTTGCAGGAGGGTCTATTGTTCAAAGGACATCTAATGTGTATACCTCAGTGCTCAATGATGGAGAACATTGTGAAGGAGAAACACCAAGGAAGCTTGGGAGGCCACTTTGGAGTGGATAAAACATTGGAGCAGGTGAATAGGCATTACTATTGGCCTAAGTTACAATCAGATGTTAGGAGATTTGTAGAGCAATGTCAGATTTGTCAAAGGGCAAAAGGACAAAGTAGTAACAGTGGGTTGTACCAACCCCTATCCATACCCCAAAGGCCTTGGGAGTGTCTAAGTATGGACTTTGTGTTGGGGTTACCACAGACAACAAGGGGTCATGACAATGTATTTGTGGTGGTGGACCATTTTAGCAAAATGACTCACTTCATTGCATGTAAGCAAACCAATGATGCTTCCCAAATTGCAGGGCTATTCTTCAGAGACATTGTAAGGATCCATGGATTGCCACTAAATATAGTAAGTGACAAAGATAGTAAGATTGTGGGTCACTTTTGGACCTGACCCTTTGGAAAATGTTGGGTACAAACTTGTCTTTCTCTTAGGTCAAAACGGAGGTAGTCAATAGGTCACTTGGGAACTTGCTAAGATGCTTGACTAAGCAACATTGATAGTCATGGGATCACATCATAGGGCAGACAAAATTTTCCTATAATGACTCCATTAATAGGAGTACTGGTAAAAGCCCCTTTGAAATAGTATATGGGGTCAATCCTAGAGGGATCTTAGAGTTGAGGGATCTCAGTTTGAAGGACAAAAGGAGTGCCAAAGGGGAGTCATTTGCAGAACAGACGAAGGAGCTTCGTGATCAAGTCAACAAGACTTTACAAAAGCAAGTGGAGAAGTATAAGTCCAAAGTTGATCATACAAGAAGGGATTTGCAGTTGAAGGTGGGGGATATAGTACTTGCCTATCTCAGGAAGGAAAGGCTACCCAAGGGTCATCCAACTAATCTACTCATGAAGAAGATATGACCATTGAAGATTTTGCATAAGTATGGCAAGAATGCCTATGAGGTGGAGTTGCCTCCTGATTTGGGGATTTCACCAATTTTCAATGTTTGTGACCTATATCCCTACAAGGGACCATCTCTAGACATGGGTCATCCCACTCTTGCAGATTTAGGGGATGATAATTGGGTGAAAGACTTGCCTACCCCATTGCCCCTGAAATTGGAAAGTATACTGGATTCTAAAGTGATCAAGAAGACAAGGAAGGGTAACTACAAGGAGTACCTCATCAAGTGGCAGGGACTACCTAAAGCTGAGGCCACTTGGATGACAGAGCTGGACATTCTAAAACATGGGGTCACCATTGAAGACCTCCTAACTCAAGGGACTTGAGTTCTTTGTCCCAGGGGAGTATGGTGCAGGGGACCTCCCTTTTTGTTGTGTTTGATGTGATTAAGGGTTAGGTTAGGTGTTTAGGATGTGTGACAATAAGGTCCACTAGGGTGGATCCAAGTTGTGGTCATTTCCATGTTTGTAAGAGCCAAATGAGCTCATGAGGGATATTATGGTCATTTTGACCTAGAAAGCCAAAATGTGTCATTTTTGTGTACCTTGGGGTTGGAATCTGTCTTAGGACCCTAAATGTCCTAATGATGGTCATAGAAGTCAATCATGACCATCGAGTTGACAAAAGAAGTCAAAATGCACAAAATGAAAAAGTTGCTCGAGCAACTTTTGCAACTTCTTGACAAGAAGTTTCCAAATCAAGTTGGAGCGGTTGTAACTGATCATGCTCGGTATATGAGCTTGGATTTGATGTTTTGGGAAGGTTAATGAAGTTTTGAGTTGCAGAACTTGTTTTTGGTACTTGTGCCTGGATGCCTGTGACTATGTTTTTGTAATCTGCACTGTCTTCTTACTCCTGTACGACTGTGTATCAATTGGGAGAGAAGATCGAACCCCATGGGGGTGTAGTGTTTTCAAGTAGCTTCCTTATGCAATAGATAGTTTGATTTCAAGTTCATTTGGTGTAAAGTTTGAGAGTTTTGTAAGTCACTGGTTTGCAAGTGACCTTTCCAGTGTCACAGAGTTAGAAATGGCTCTAACCTAAGAACCCACTGATGGAATTGTCTGAAACCATGGGGGAAGTAGGGTTAGAGTCTCTAAATAGGGAATTTGCTTTCATTTTTGTTGTTGCAATGGATTTCCTAGACCAAATGGGAAGCCCTATGGCTGACTGTTGAATACAGGTGAGCCTGGACAGGGTGAAGAAGGATTTGGTTCGAGCACCCATGATCTTGGAGGAAAGACTTAGTGACATTTTCAAAATCCCTATGGCGTCTCCTTAAGGGATCAAAAGGTGGGAGGAGGTGAAATGAAGTTTGGAGATCAATTTGGTGGCAATTGATCAAGACTGGTCCAGAGGCCTAATTAATAGGTTGAAAACTAGGTCCTGATAGAAACTAGGGTTGTGGGTGCATCCAAGAGCCAAGATTTTGGAATCTGATAGAGTTGATAGACACCTTGAAGATTTTCAAGGTCTTCTGTGGGGTTGTTTGGAGGATTTGGGAACCTTAGGCCAAAAACTGTGAAATTAGACCTACTAGGAAACAAACCAATTAGGCCTCCTAGTGAATTTGATGCCCAATGAATTGGTAAAGTGTCCAAAAGTGTGGGAAAGGGTTCTGAAGACCTATGAATTGGCCAAGAAGATAGATAGGAGTCTAAGTGAATGCCTGGGAAGATCCTAAGCAGGGGTTGGGGATTCTAGAAGGAAATCTAGTAAAGAGGACTAGTCAATTGAGGAACTAGTTGGACTAGTTGAGCCTAGAAACTTTGGAATCTTCAATAGATCAACTATACCTGAAGTTGATAGTGAGGGTCTTGGAGATCATAATTGGAGGAGAATCCAAAAGGAGGTAACCATTGGATGGTTAGCAGAGAGAAAGAAGCATATTGAGTAAAGAAAACACTAGAGTACCAAACCCTCTGCATCAATCTTCCGCTGCCCCTCCATATCTAGAGAAATCTCCCTCTCTCTATCCGTCCATCTCTCTCCACCACCCCCTTTCTATATACCTTTTAAATTTCTACATCTCCATATTTCTTCCTCCATTAGGCTATCGATAAACCACTGTGAATCTAGTGTAGATAGAGATACAAATAATTCTATTGCAAAGTTTTTTCCAAGCAGCAAATGGATGTATTCAAAAGCACTATGTTTGCCCTGACTTTTTTGCCATTGGTTGCCAATCAATCAAAACATATTAAAGACATTAAATATCCATCATTTAGGGTCTCCCACACATGTTTTATGGTTAAAAAAATAGTATTTCAAACCTTTCATCCAATGCTTGAATTGCCACTAAAACTCTCCATTAAACCTGGAATTGCCAAGGTAAGTGCACTGACAACTCCGAATAAAATACCCAAAAGTAATATAGTGCAGATGCTTCAACAGTCTGTAGTAGGACAGAGCGAAATTAATTCAAGCCTCCCACTTGAAAAAGGTTATCGTGATTTCTAAAAAATTCACCCAAACCCAGCAATTCACATCTCTCTTGACATTTTTCCCGATAACGTTTAAGATTTGAGGTGTAAAGGAAAAATAAACAATTTTACTAACGTTTCAACAGATGCCCTATTTTGTCAGGAATAAACTGAATGTTAAACATTTCTTTGAGGTGAGATAGATGTCACCAACGACAAAATCTGGTCATTTTGACTGAACATTCTACCCCACGACTAACACACGATTAGTGTGAATCCAATCGGTACAATCTAAGAGTAAAACAAGTTGTAAAATATAGTTCCCTACAAAGAGTGATCTTGAATTGTCCATATTCAGGTTCAAAAGTTTTGAAGTTACATCAAGAAGCATTTTCATAGTAATGTCGCTATCACCAGTCCAAGGTAATAATGCATCTTTTCCCCATAATGCAGAAATAATCGGGCATTATATTATACAATTCGTTTTTATGCTTCTAGATTTTCCACGAGCATAGGAGACCGATTTGAAAAGGTTATTGAGTTTACCTTTGTATATTCTTGAATTAACCGTCTCCCCTTCATTGGGTGTACTGTATACAATCGTTTCGTTTGATGAGGAGACATCGCTTTTGTGGAATTCTTGTAAAATACCTTGTCCGATGTACATTTCCACCAAATCGATGCATGCCTATGATTCCACATTATACATTCATGTTCACGCTCGCATTATGCCAAGCATTTCACATGCCTCTATGTTCTTTCTCATTTGCATGTATTATCTACCAACTTACTTTCAACTTCCAAGATTGATAAAACCCCCCTTTATTATGTTTAAATAGATGCACATATCGTATTTCAAGGATCTCATTTTAGAACGCGCAGAGAGGATGTTGGCAGAAGAGTATTTCAAGGATCTTGTTTTAGAACCGTGTGGGACTTTGTCGGTCTATTTGCACCGAGCTCATTTCCCACTCTCATACAAACTCTCACGCCCAGTGACAATGGAAATATGTAAAGCAACAACATTGTCTGGATAATAATTCTCATTGAAAGCTATCGTTGCTTTGGTGTTTAGCAGTAGTCCATAGAGAAAAATCATGAATTCGTATGACTGCCACTCTAAGCACACCGTTGCATAGCTATGAATCCTTGGCAACTAATTTAAGAAAGGACTACCCAGTGAGGGAATTAGAATAGAGCGGAAGACACCTCCACTTCGAGCTTTGCAGAATGTGCGAAAAGATATTTGGATTGGGTCTTCACCTTTCCCGTTTTAAAATTTATGCAGTAAACGTTGTGCTGACAAGTCCAAATGCCAGGGCAACATATATTTGCATTTTTTTCAATTTACCGATGCGTCACAATTGCCACTACAACAAGGTTTTCACAACTCGAACGACTACATGTCAAGAAATGAATCACAATGATCGTCACTACCTATCTACGATTGTGGGTCATGGATTGTAAAATTGAGGTTGTCTATCTGATAGAGGGAACGCCTTCAGCATAAAAATGCCTTTGAAAATAGAACATAAGTCAAAATAAGATACCTTTTACATGCTTTTATTAATAATTATTCAATATCAGAATAAAATTAATAATTAAATACAAAAAAAAAAAAAAAACTACTCTCCTTACTTTTTTATTAAAACTTAGGGGGAATCTTTATGGCTTACTTCAATCGTTAAATATGAGATTTTAGTTCTTTCTCTTTTTAGGTAAACAAATTACATAACTTAGGCCCCATTTGGTTGCAGGAATTGACTTGGAATTGGCATAAACTAATTCAAAATTTGTCAAATCCTCAGTTTGGTAGTGCAAACTGAAATTAGATGAGGGAGATGTATATGCTCATTTTGACCCAAAATCAGCATATACATCTTTTATTTGAAAAGGTGGAAATTCTCATTTTTTCAATCCCCATTTTGAAACCATTTCAGATCCGCATGCAAATAAATTTAACACTTGAATTCCGGGTGCAAACAAATTTTAAACATTCTGAAATCATTTGTGGAGCGATGAACAACAGACTGTTGGAAACGTCGATCAAACGGATCAGCAGTTGTAACCATGACGTCCGTCGTTTATGTACGTCATGCATTCTGATGAAAATCTTCCACCGCTATGTTTTTCAACATGTCCATGACTCCATATTTGTGTGCGTGCTATTTTAGGGTTCTCGCAAACATTTCATTCAAAAAAATTCCTACTTTTTAACCCTCAGATCCTGCGTAACAGCTTCCACTCAGTGCACAAGCGGAGAAAATGTCGCTGAGTTTGTGGTATCGGCTTACACCTTTAAAGCTTTGAGAGATGTCGAAGTGTTATTTGAAATATTCCATATTGGTAAGGAGGGTGCTGAAAAATGTTGAAGAGTTTGTATCGGGCATCAAACATTTTACTGCCAAATTCATGCTCCACAGTTTCCGCCCCTTTCAACCTTTGCATACATGTCTGTCTACTAGATGCGTATATCCGAGCGTTTGAACAATCACGTGTTGTGCCCGCTCTTTCAACTCTTTCAAACGTGTGTGCCCTGCGGTTTGAAAAACAATGACTCCTTTACCCTTCTTGCATCATAAACAATATCAATCTGATAAATATTGACAAACAATTATGAATAATGTCTCTTTTTGTCAACACTCATTCTCGTATTGGAAGTTCGAATCCATGCTCTTTTTAATTGTTGGAAGCTGAGAATTATGTAACAAGGTGGGGTTTATTCTACAGTTTTACTTCTTCTTATTTATTCTTTAGTTTTAATTCTTCTTGTTTATTCATTTTACTGCTTTTAGTGCAGGATTCAAGATATGCTTGGGTCCGGTTTAAACACTCGTGACCTCCGCCTACTTTTACCTGTGAGTCTCCCTCATGATTCACATCATTGCAATCGTCATGCCCACTATAAATAAGTTTTGGACCTGTAGATTTCTTGATATAAGCAATGGGTATCCACCCAAATAAAGTATATGGCTATATACACACAACTTTAACAATGGGTATGTAGAGGGCAATGTCTAACTAGAATTCTTCAGTATGTTGGTGACAGGTTTTGCAAAATTGTCTCCCTTTGCCTGGACTCATAATGGCCATCCTCTACTTCAATGTAGAACTTTAGTATAAGAAGGAATACTTATGGTTTTCGTCGCTCAAATTCAAATGAGAGCATGCTTAGTCAAAACCCCCGTTTCTAGGAGGCACCCACTAAAACTCTAGATTGTCTTTGGGGTTTTCAACCTTTGTGTCGGCATATCCAGTGGATTATATCTATTTTTGTGTGTTTGCATCTATGCTTTTGTGTCTCCAACATTTTGTATTTGGGTGTGAATATTCATTAAGGTCATATATGTATTTGAGCCTTTTTGAACAGCGGTTTTATAATTTCCAATTTCTGTTAGGTGTCTCCTGCAAGGAGTACGAGGTAGTCCCATATCACTGTCATCATATGTAGACACAAAAACATATGACTGGTGTCGTGGACTACAAAATAATCTTAATCTTAATCTTTAACAGAGGAAATGCATCTTCTTTCTTATATTCCAAGTCAACCAAACGATCCAAACTATATTCCAGAAACGAAAAATCAAAATATCAAATTCATGATTTGACTATTTCCATCATTTGATAAATTCAACATTTTCTAATACCTACAACCAAAAGGAAACCTTATAAAAATTAATTTATACTCATAAAAACCAATTTGTCTTTTCCTTTCTCATTTTATTTATTTTCGTAACATAAAGGCCTTTCTTCTTATGTGGCCATGAAACATGGTTTTCTTTTCTTCAACCACCCATTTATGATTCCTATGTGGCACTTGTGGGAGTATTCGTTGATATCCTGTAGGGTTTGGATTTTAAGCATATAGGCAGTTGGGGTAGCCTATTTGACCCGTCCACTGTAAAACAAAAATCAACGGTCTGTAGTCCTTTTACAAAAAAAACCTCAATGCATTTCCTCCTTGGGAGAAAGGGTGTGTGGAACTACAGCTGTAACGTAGCATTTTGCCAGACAGGTTACGTGTTGTGTTGTGTTTGTCTATTTAGTTTGCAGTTATACGTGGCTATAGGCCACAGTGTGGTTTTTTATGTAAATTGAGGCAGACATAACACACCAAGCATGAACCAGTTCAGTACACCAAAAAACTCACAGGTAAAGCATAATAATCCATCTATTCTTTGTTTCTTTCCTTCTCAACTGTTAGATTTTTTTGTGGCCATTCAGAGTTACCCAGTGCCATATACCTACGACATTGAATGGCTAGAATGAAGGAGGAGCAACCACAGACAAAGGTAACTAATTGCCCACTTCCTATTATCTCTTAAATCCTAGTTTTCTTGGCTGATGACTGGTAGCCAATTACTCACATCCTTCTAAACTCTTAAACCCTGGTTTTCTTGGCTTCTCTGGCAATGGTTGATGTGGGCGGATATGTAATTGTCGTCGTATACCAACTTTTTATGGAACCGGGAGGAGAGTGATGGCAATGTATGAGTACTTCTTCTAGCATTTGCTCCTATGTGAAGTTTTGAAAAAGAGGCGAATGTTTAATTTTTTGGAGTGATTGAAATCACGTTTGATTTTTTTGATAGTATCGATGGACTGGAGCTTTTATTTATAAGATTATACTAAAAAGAGGCTTTTAGTATGATAAATGAATCCAAAGCCTGTTGAGCAGACCAAGGGAGTGTGGGTGAGTTAGGAAAAGCACATATTAAGGTGCACAATAGAAATAAGAGAATACCAATGAAGTAGAGCAAGAAATGAAACATTAGAATGGTCAGTCAAGGCTAGTTATAGAGACTTGTCATTCTTCAGCACTGGCTGAGAGGAGGTAGTCGCTCTGCCTCTTGTTTCCTCAATCCCCTGCTCCTCACTATCCACAACATTTCTTTGGGTTCGTCATAGTGCATAAGGGAAAAAGAAGTCTTATTTTATCTCCAAAATAAGTAACTCTTCCTCTGAGAGCTCACATTTTCTCTCCAAGAGGACTAGCGATAAACTCCATCATTTCATTCATCTACACTACAATTGTGGTCATGACATGATAGGCGTGAATTTTAGAACAACCCAGCCCCCTTTTTTTAAACCAGCTGGTAAAATAAAATAATAGTAGAGATAAAGAATAGCAATTTTCCAATCATAAACTTGAAAAAGAAATCATATAATAAAAAAACAGAGTGCCCTGTTTTTAAACCCAGAATTGCATAGCAATGTTTCAATCATAAACTTGGAAAATAAATCATTTGATAAAAAACAAAGTGTTCTGTTTTTAAACCCAGAATTGCATAGCAATTTTGAAATTTTCCAATCATAAACTTGGAAAAGAAATCATATGATAAAAAGCAGAGTGCTCTGTTTTTAAACCCAGAATTGCACATCTGATTTTTGTATTGCAGTATTGAAAAATGAATTTTTTACACAGCTATCATGCCTCTGAACAAAAGCCTATGTTAAAAGTGTTGGAGTTCAATACCACTGAGAGGGGATGAATCAGTGGTATACTGATTCAACTGACTTTGAATTGACTTTGAATTATTCTTTTCGAACACCTAGACACAAGAAAACAAACACACCTAGAATCAAGAATTTTGGATTGACATTGCAAATTTAGACATTTTCTCAAATCACAACAATGTTTATTAAAGTGAAGCATCATATATAGACATTATAATAACTAACACTAACACAACAATAGAAGACATTAACTTAATCATAATTTACAATAATTAACTATGATTTACAAAAGTTCATGCAAGATTATTCAGAACTGGATAACATATATTAGGAAAATACACACAAAACTTAAACAAATCAAGATATTAACTAATAACACAAGGATTATCCTAAGTAGAAACCCTCCCGAGGATTATCCTAAGTAGAAACCCTCCCGAAGAATAAAACCACTCAAAAATTGTCTCAATGGCTTAATTGAAAAAGTATCACTGACAAATACAAGTCCCTCACTGGCTTTTGAGTGCCTCACTCGCTGAATCACAATCTCATTCACAAAAACTGATATTTCAATACAGAGTTCAATCTCTGTTTTTAGCACATATTCTAGTCTTGTATCATATAAGACCTCTCATTCACAAAAACTGATATTTCAATACAGAGTTCAATCTCTGTTTTTAGCACATATTCTAGTCTTGTATCATATAAGACCTATAATCAGCTATTTATACAAAGAATATTTCATACTTAATACAATGAACCATTAAGTACGTTAACTGTACTTTGTACTTTATACTTAATGGTACATTATACTAAATCAAAATATGCTCATCCTTTTACACAGTATACTACTGCTTCTCAGAAATATATGCAACAATTTACACTATTTGAATATTTTGAGAACAAAATAAATCAATGTCTTCTCTCTTTTTCTGTCCATCAAAATACTAGATGATGGTCAATATATAATGTTGCCAAGAAATTGAAATAGGATCATCATGAAACTGATCACCGAAGTTTTTCAAAATGCAATAGTAACTGATTATATAAATTGTGTTCCAACTGCTCTGATTTTCAACTTGATAAAAAAAATGCCTCTTTTAACAACAAACTCTATTCACAAAGCGTCTCATTGAGTAACTAAAAATTTGATAAAACTTTTTAATATAGTTCAGTAATATAAGAAACAAACTCAAATTGGGTTAACCAAAAGAACATGAGAATAATATGGCTGAGGCTTATCACATACCCTTAACAAATTCAAACTCGGGTTAAAAAAACCAACCCTAGTTCTTGAGTAAATAGAGCACAGATCAAGCTTAAAATCCAACTAGATTCAGAGAAAAATAGTCTAATAATGTGAAACAAACATAACATGTTTTCCTCAACACAAAGAAGTAATACATAAGGGAAAAACCTGTAGTAGGGTTTTAGTAATTGTGACAAGGTTTAGACAACAGAAACTTGGTCAAGTCATAATTTCATCTAACAAATTCCTGAACCCTAAAATATTTAACAGAGTATGACTCAGGTTCATAAACCTTGTCAAAAAGAAAACTCTAGTAAGGATATCTCGGTATAAACAAAACAAACAAACCCTAAATACAAAGAACATAAGGAAAGGAATACGGCTATAAAATAACTGCAACTAATCATTACTTAACAAACAAATGAGCAGAGGGTAAAGGATAACGAGCACCTGGAACTTAACTGTAAGATTCTTCTCAATCTTGTTTCACATATGTTGTGAACTGTAGAATCATGCATTTGATGTCGTAAATGAACCAAGATTAAAACTTCGTGCATTATGATTATACTCAGTGATGCCCTAGCTTCCTAGCTTGAAGAGTCAAGTTTAGGGCATTTCAAAGAGAGATCAAACATTACAATATATCAAAACTAAATTTAACTCTAAACTTTGTATTTGTATGTCGATACAAAGTTATTTCCACAAATTTCAATTAATATTTTCCTGAAAAATTACTTTGTGATTAATATGGCTTCCTTGCCACGAGTAAACATTAATCACAATAATTAACAACCTTCTCATATGTCTTATGTCATGTGTCAACATAAAGACATATATTTTAATGCTTTATCTAGGACAAATATAAGTCCAAAACCGATCAATGAAATGAACTCAATAATTAGCTTATAGAATGCAAGTCATTAATATATTATTAATCGTGCATTAATAAGATATTAATAAAATATGGCTATCAATTGTTATAGATACAAAGACTAATAATATATCAATGTCTTCTAATCAATAAGTAATTCAAAAGAGTATATGTCAAGTGCAGATGTTCTAAGATGGCATATATGAACTGTTTATGTGCAATCCTTGACCATCCTAAATTGTTCACTTATAATGACAACATGAAGATGTCCATCAATATAGAAAGTTGTAACATGTAGGTACCATCTCACACTATCATGTACCATGTAAACCAAGTAGAATACATACCAAAATAGGATTGATCAAACTTTGCATGTGCTACTACAAACTAAACTAGTGTTACTGAGCATGAATGCAGCTAAAAGTATCATAGGATCATAACTATCAAAATACCACATGTAATTCACCACATTATCATCAAATTAATGAATGATGCAAACCAAGTAATATATCCATAAGTAATCATTATGCTCATACTGACCAGATGTTCACACTAGCTTGTTAGTGTGTTTGGCATCAAGGACAACATGGAGAGGCGGAAAAAACTCCTCCTTTGTCCTTGGTGTAAAAAACAATAACCTCTACCCCTATTTGCATCAAAGAAAAAGGAGAGGGGAACAAAGAATGATATACATTTGAACCAAAAGAAACTAAAGTAAGATACCTTTAGCACTACGGAGTTGAGTGATCACCAAGAACAAAGAGATAGTTGTAATTGAAATAGTAAATTGTCAAATACTAAAGTATAGTCAAGAATGTACTAGCTCTGAATTGTATGGACTTCAACAAGAAAATAGTAATCATCATAAATGAACTCTATCTGGCTATAAAAACCAAATAACTGAATAAACCAATCTCAAAAGAAATAGTGAGCATCATAGCTTAACCAACTGTCAAAATCGGGATGTAACTAAGACAATTGTGCTAATAATAAGATAACTATAAATGTATGTATCTATGATCAGAACAAACAGTGTTTCAACCCTGTGAAGTTGGAAGGATCGGGAAGTCACAACTAATCCATGATCAAATGCAACAAAGTATGCACTAGATGGAACCAAATCAGATGTAGACCCAAATGCTGCATGTAAGGGAAACATTGTTCAAAACTATACCTTAGATACAACCATGTATAACCATGCATAGGAGTGATACACCACTAAATTGATCAGGTAGAAAAAAAGAAAATAGTTATCAAATTGTATGTCTTTCATCTATGTTCAAAAAGTACAAAGCTATGTCACATTTTTATAAGAAAATAGCCAATGTTGATTCAAGTTTTTAAATTGGATTACTAAAAAGTGGGATATATACATTGAGAATCTTTAAATGATGTAAAATAGTGAAATATTTTGTGTTTGTATTTTATGTAAAAAATCAAAAAGTATAGAAATATAGTTTTTAATAAAATAAAAGCCAAAATTTAGTTGTTAATATTATTTTTTTCTTTTTTTACTCATTTTTTTTGTGTGTATAGAAAACTTCAAACTTTAGTGCATGGATATATCTTTTCACTATTTTTATAAATACATATTTAAATATAAAATTAAAATTCACATGTACTGAAATATATCTCTTTCATTCAACTTCACCTTTTGCCTTACTATTCATCCAAAAAAGAAATAAATTATATCCTCTTGGTATAGATTCTTTCCTCTACTACATCATATATTTTTCAAAAATTTTAAATAAATTTTACTTTTTTTCCATGACAAGATAATCAACTGTATACTTCTATGTTAGAATGAATTTAGAATAACTGAGAGGGGAGGGGTGAATCAGTTATCCTCAGGTCTAGATGTAGCAAATAAAAACTTTATGTATTTCAGATCTACTCGGCAGCAGTAGCATAAGTTAACAACTTTAATCATGTCGTTTACTGTCTAATGAGATTAGCTTGTAGAAACATAACAGTAAAACAAAACATAAGAATTCACACAAGTTAACACAAGTATTTAACGTGGAAACCCAATATGGGAAAAACCACCAGTAACATGCTACCAAGTTTTCACTCTTCTGAAGTGAGCTCTGTGAGGAGCCAACCCTGTTAAAGGTTAC
>MU226075.1:84569-106904 GCA_018584345.1 Thuja plicata
AAAGTAGTCTCTAATTAAATCTTGAAACCATGCATTAATTACGGTTACCCATACATTAAATGGCATGGATCAATCTTTAATTAACATTACATATCCCAATAAAATTAACTAAGTCGGCCAGAGATCTAAAATCTCATCATTAATCCAATTACTGTAAGTCGGCCAACATCACTATTTCCACTCGGCAATTTCACTGGTGCTCAGCATTGAACAACTTTGCTCATCACAAACAACTTTGCTCAGCATAAGCAACTTTGCTCGGCACAAGCCAAACTTTGCTTGGCACAGAACAACCATAAAAACTGTCTTTGAAAGATAAACAACTAATTGTTTTGCCAGAGTGCCAACTGATCAAGTACCCTTTTATTTGCCTTAACTCAACCATTCACTTGGTCTTCTTGTTAAATCTTCTTCATCAACAATAGATATGGTACTCAAATAGATAACAATAGTCTCACCAGTCAAGGTTTGACAGCAATGACAAAATAACAATTGCTTGCATTGTCACTTTCCAACAACTTCTATGTTGATGACTGCTCTCAATAAAAATAAATATACAATATAAAAAGTAATTAAAATATTAAAAAGATATATTTTTAGAAATGGTGACTTATAGATCTACAAAAGCTCATTTTTATATTTTTAAAAAATATCAATAACAGGAGTAAAAGTTGTTGAAACATTGCTTTTCTAAAATAATTTTATTTTTTTTGGTAATTGGACCCAAAGTTGTCTAAAATATGCATTCAATAGACACTTCCAATCAGAAAAGTTGTGACACATATCTAACATAGTTGGAATGAATCTAGCTATACCATATATTTGACCAAAACTAATTTTTAGTTAGAAATATTTAAATTCAGTTGTGTTGATAAGTTGGCCTAAAGTGTGATCAATGTTATATTTTCCACAGTCAACCTTGTCAAATGACAACATCATTAGTAACACAATCCACTAAGTATCAAATGATTACCACACCTGTTACTGTCATACTGAACAAAGAAATCCCAAAACTAAAAATGATGAACAACGTCCTAAAGAAACCATAAACAGATCAACTTCCACAAATTGTCAAATTAAATTTTCCTAAGCATCATCAAACCAAAATTATCCATGAACCAACATCATTAGAATTTTTTTTTAAAAAGTACTAAGAAAGCACAAACTGTCCTTTTTAAAAAAAGATGTCATTTCTCCAAAGTCACTGATGTCTAGTGTTGGCAAGAGACACTTCTATGGATGGTTTGTATGTTGTTATTGATGGAAACTATACATGATTCTCATGGTCACTTGACATAATTTTTTGGTTACCGAAGGTCATATTGTAAATTTGGCTAAGTATGGAACAACATGGACAGTGTACAAACTTTGGTAAATAGACCAGTATGGCTTGGTATGGAGGAATCTTTAATTGCGAAGCTAGCAGAATATTCTATAGTGTATATTCCACCTTCGTTAGGAATTTTACCTGTTCATATTTTCATTTGTTCCAGATATGGAATTATGAGCATGATGTATACAATGAATTGTGGAGAACAGTGACACTCAGTTGTTGGATCGATCAACGATCCTAACAGAACGATGATCCGATCGGTTTGAGAGTTATAATTTATAGAGACGGCATGATTGATGATTTTTTATGTATTTGATCAAGGTTAGCATGAAGATTTATTTATTGATTTGGTTTATGTTCTACACATTACACTTTATGTTTTTGAGTCCAACCAGTTGAGATATTGTTTTTACAATTGAGTATATTAGATCGCATTATTGAGAGGATTTATGGATGCAATTCTTAGATATATTATGTTTAGATGTTGTACATAAGATTTTGATATAAAGAAGAAGTGAGATTATAGATTAAGCCGAGTTTTGTGTTGTGATTATATGGAACTATACAAGCATATGTGATGCTAACTTTTAGTTTACTATTTTAGATTGTAGTCCAATACTTATTATAAATAAGTGTGCTTTCTAATGGTTGTAGCCATGTTTTCTAACTGAGCAGTGAGCTCTATGATACAAGCCTGAATGCATGTGCATTCCACTCTTATGTACTCAAACCTTAACAGGGTTATTACTTCTACAAAGTAATCATTTTTGGGTTCCATCCCCGTCGTGGTTTTTCCTTTAATAGGGTTTTCATAAAAAAATCATGGTTTCAGAATGTTCTAGATGTTTTGATTGTGCTTTTATTGTTTACTTTCAATTATATTTGGCTTATGGTTGTGCAATAATTTTAATAAGGTAAAAATTATTAGAACACTAATTCCCCCCCCCCCCCCCCCCCCCCTCTTAGTGTTCCTCAATCCTAACAATTGGTAGTAGAGCTTGTGCCTTGGAGGAATTCTAACAGCTTGAGGAAGATCCTGATGGCATATTTAACAGCTTCTAGCGGTGTTCAAAGGTAGTTGCTTGTGGGACTTGAAGATCTTGACAATTCAAATGTTCATAGCTTTATCTTGAGGAATATAGATATAATGAACAAGAGCTTGAAAGGGTTAATGAAGTTCTTAGGAGTGAGCTTGATGCAACTAATGAATTCAAAGAAAAATTCAAATCCAATTTAGCGAAGCTTGATGAACAAATTGAGAGTCAAAATACTGAAGGGAGACACACAAGGACTTGGTTTTGAAAATGGAGAAAGCTATGGATCTGGTTAGAACAACTCCTTATTACACAAACAAATTGAGGAACCTAAAAGGACACCTTTAAGGAAACCTAATGGACAAAAAGTCTTCAATGGAAGATGCTTTGCATGTAATAAATTTGGTCATAGGGAAAATCAATGCAAGAAAAGACCTAATACCACATCCTTTTCTGGCTATTATTTCACTTGATGCAATTATGGACATAAATCAAGTGAATATCGAGAAAAGGTGAATAATTCTTTCAACCAAGGAAATATAAGCGCACTATAAATGTAACATCTTTGGACATATGGCGAAGCAGTGAAGATTAAGGACAAATCAAGCAAATACGAGGTATGGAAATGTGATATGTTTTAATTGCAATAATTCAATTCATATTGCTAGGAATTGTAGATACAACAATGCTAAAGTGAATATGAAAGCTCCGGTGGAAAGAAATAATGTGCAGAATTATAAAGGGAAGAAAATAATTAATTTGTAGAAGAGGTTAAGAAATAAATGAGTAAGACATGGGTTAGAAAATAATAGGTTGATGCCATTTGAAAGATCGCACCATATTTTGGTGTAAAAACCTCATTATCTAATTCATTAGGTCATAGACCTAATGGGGAGTTTAGATGAAAAATATTTACCTTAAACCTAAACCAAAGGATCAGTAGAAGCGATCAATGTAGTTAGACGCAAAATTGAATCTAGATCTCAATGGAATCATTCTTGGTGGATTATGATCAGTTTTGGAGGATCGCAAATAGATTTTTGAGCTTTAGTTGATATGCATCTTTTTAAGCTAGGGTATGAGTGCATTAATTGTGATTACCTTTTTTAGCATGTGAAAGATTAAAAAGGCAATTTGAGACTTCATTTGACACCTTTCTATCTTTAGAATGAGCTTGCAGGGAGATTTGAATAGAGATTGAAACCTTTTTCAGAGATCAAATTTGAAAACCCTTGTTATCGATGTAAAACGGTATTTCTTACTCCGTGAGCTAGTAATTTCATTTAGAATTGATGGATACGCCTCAGATATTTTATGTTAAGGATAAGGCTCAACCCAAATTCAAAAAAAATCCTTATAAATAAATGGAAGATGGTCCTAAGGATGCATTTTCTATGATACCATATGGAGTTTAACATGTAGAGGATATTAGGGCTTATATCCACTGTAATATTGAGGAAATAGGGAAAGATTTGATATATCAGATGTATGAATACCTATGTGTAGATGAAAAATTGAAAGATGAGTTTAAAACCTTATAAACCACATGAAATTAGCTCATGTTATGGAATTTTACACATTTGAGGAGCCAAAATGGATAAAATAAAATCTCATTAGGTTGCATGATTAGTGCAGATGGCTAGTATACCACACAAGATCACTAAGGAAGTGTTAGAAGCTATAACCAGTTTTAATGAAAAAGGAGAAGTTCCTTGATGTAGTAGCATCTTGGGATCCAAGCAATCTTGTGTCAACCAAAAACATTTTCTTTCAGTTGTCTATTTTCTTTCAGTCGGGTGTTTCTGTTACCAGTGATAGATATGTACTTGTTCTTTTTGGTTGTGGTCATAGCTATGTGTTTGTGGATTCATGCTGGATCATTTTCTATGATCGCACCTTATTTCGTTTCATCGCGTAAGAGTTATTGCAGTTTCTTTGCGGGACTGTACTGTTCTTCATGTTACCAATCAATGGTTGGGTTTCTGATCTTTTTCATGATCCTCCGGTTTTTTTCTGAGCATGGTTGTGCCATCTCAGTGATACGTTTGAGGAAGACTTTTTTTTTATTACATCTCTTATTATTTACATTAGAGGTTGATCAAGTTGTTTTAAGTCCTAACCTAATTGTTGTAACACATTTTCTTATTCTTGGAAAATGTGATCTTTACTAAGTTGGCTAATGATTGTAATTGCTATTTAAGCTTATGGACTTGTTCCTACAGAAAAAGAGAGTTTGCATGTAAGATTATCTAGCATAGCTTGGCTAGGGTTGGTAAGAGATTTTTGATTTAATTAGGCATGTATGTTTGGCATGTGAGACTGCATGTTGCAGTCTATTGTAATTAATTCACTGATCATAACTGAAGGTTGATCTCTCATTTTCTCATTGTTGTCTTTTTGTTCTTGTTATTTTTGTGGTGTTGTGTTGTGTTGGACGCAAGGATCAAACTGATCTTTTGATGTTTCTCCATCCTTGACTGCATCAAGTGGTATTAGAGAAAGGTTTTGCATCCTTAGGGTTTTCTTGTGGGCTGACAGTTGAAAGCTTCGACCTACGTTGACCATGGATTGTGAATATGGCCGGGAGAAATGCTAGACAAGGAGTACGACATGTTGATCCAACTATTTTGGATTTTTTGAGGCAAATATCTGCAAGATTAGAAGTATCAGAGAAAACCCAGAGGAGAGGACACCATATAGAAGATGCAAGTAATGAAGAAGGAGATGGAAATAATTAGAATAAAGCAGTAGAAAGAGATAACCAAGAATCACAGCCTGAGTTGAATCAAGGAGAGAGAAGATTCATTAGGGTATTGACTAATGTTAATCAAAGACCTCATTTCAACCCACCTGATTTTAATGGTAACCTAGATATTGATGAGTTGATAGATTGGATCACATAGATGGATAAGTATTTCAAGCTTGAAGGGACTAATGAATAAAGTAAGGTGAGGTATGATTGTACCAAGATGAAAGGACATGCATCCCTATGGTGGGAACATTTACAGACAAATTGGAAAAGAAGAGTTAAAGATAAGATCAAATAATGGGATAGGATGGTGACCAAGTTAAAGGCAAAGTTTTTGGCTGAGGACTATCAAGTAAGTTTGTTTAGAAAGTTGTAGAACTTGAAGCAGAGAGATTTAAGTGTTAAGAGTTATGCTGAGGAGTTTTACAAGTTGAGCATCATATCTGGCCATTTAGATGATGAAGTTGAACAAGTTGATCGCTACCTTAATGGTCTGAGGATGTCAATATAAGATGAAGTCACTCTATTGCATATTAGGAGTGTGGAAGAGGCTTACAAGTGGGCCTTTAAGGTTGAAGAGAAGCTGAATAGAAGGCATGAGAAAAGACAAAGAGGTAGAGGTGGAAGATTTCAAAGAGGTAGAGATAGATCTATTATAGATTAGAGAAAACATGAGCCTGAAGTTAAGGACACTAATCGGTATAGGAGGAAAGATAGGAGTTCCTATCAGAATGAAGGGAAAAGTATTGGTGAAAGGAGGAGATTCAGTGATACTTTTTTCAAGTGCAGTGAAGCAGGACATAGAGCCTTTGAATGCAAACAAGGTAACTCTGAGAAGAAAGTAGAGGGCAGTAGGAGAGAAACATTTTCTTATGAAGATTCTAACGACTCAGTGAACACTAATCAAATAGAGGAAGGTGTAACTCTAATGACTAGGAGGATCCTATATCATGGAGAACAAGAGACAGAGTCTATATAGAGGAAGAATTTGTTTAGGAAAATATGTAAGGTACAAAATAAGGTTTGTAATATTGTCAAAGATAGTGGAAGTTCTGATAATCTTTCTTTAAAGGAGTTAGTTCACAAACTGAAGTTGCTGAGGATGAAGCATCCTAAACCCTATCGTATTGCATGGATACAATATGAACACAAGGTACTGGTAAGTGAATAATGCCTAGTTAAATTCAAAATTTGGAAGTATTATGTTAAATTTTTGTGTGATATTATGCCTATGGATGTGTGTCATATCTTGTTGGGTAGACCATGGCAGTATGATAGGGAATCCATACATGATGGTAGAAGGAATGTTTATACTATTGTTGCTAATGGGATAAAACAAAATATGTTGCTTTAGAGGAACCTATTAAGAGTGAAGTATGTACCAGTGCAAGAATCTGTTTAGTAGATGGCAAGAATTTTTTGGATGACATGAAGTATAATAATTTATGTTTTGCTTTAGTACCTAGAAGGAGTCTAAAAAGAATTTTTTGGTAAAAGGACATCCTAAAGAAATCATTGGATTGTTGAATGAGTATGTTGACATCATATTTGATAATGTACCTGATGGATTACTACTGGTAAGAAGTATTAGTCATTGGATGGATTTGATACCACAAGCTAGTTTACCAAACAAAGAAGTATATATGATTACACCAACAGATAATGAAGAACTCAATGATAGGTCTAGGGGAAGAGCTGCTAGTTGTGGCTTGCCACTGAATAACTTACACTTCTCGTAGTTTGCTACCCATTTATAGGCATCTCTAAACATTCCAGGCCAATAGTAGCAGCTCCTGAGGATTTTGAAAGCACTCGTCGTAGAAGAAAAGTGGCCATTGCATGCCTCATTGTGAAACTTTGAAAGCAATTTTTCCTATTGCTCTTTATCAACAAATCTCAGAAATGCCCCATCTAGCCATTTTTGTAGAGAGTATCATCAACAATAATGTATTTTTCAGCCTTCAGCCTAAGATTCATCTTTTCCTTGGGAATTAAATGCGTCAGGCAATCTCTGTATGTCAAATAGAATGCCACATCTAAAAACCATGAATCTTGCAGGCTAACAAAAAGAGCCAAAGGTATGTCATCCTCGGGTACTTGCTCAGCCATCAATTTGCATAAACCTTGTCCCCACACTAACTTGGTGGGATAGATGTCCAAATCAAATTCTTGAAATCTCACAGTCCAATTAGCTTGATTGTTCATACATATTTCTTGTTGAGTGAGGACATACTTGATGGTGGAGGTGGGAACATACATAGTAGAGTGAGAATGAAGGATGTAGTATCTAAAGTATTTTACTACCTTTACTATCACATAGGCCTATTTATCTACTAGAGGTTAATTTAACTCATGTTTTTTGAGAGGCATGCTCATGAAAGTGATTGGTATTTCTTCCTCTTTATCACTTTTCTACAATAGCATTCCATACAATGTATATGCTCCGTGGCATAACAATAGACAATGAAGTCCTTTTTGTGGTTTGGATTTATCAAAGTGGGAGCAGATGCTATGGGTTTCTTGACATCCTCAAATGCCTTAATAATTGTTGTACCCCACTTGAAAGGGTTTTTATCACTTAGAAAACTGACCATGTGTTTGGTTGTTTCAAAGAAATTAGGTACGAACCTTCGGAGAAAATTGATTTTCCCAAAAAATAAGTTGAAACCAGTCCTATTTGAGGGCAGCCCAAGCTGCTGAATGGCCTTTACTCTTTTAGGATCAATCTTGATCCCCTCCTTTGACACAATGTGACCTAACAACTTCCCTTCCGTAACCCCAAAAATGGATTTTTTAAGGTTCAATGGGATACCGTGTTTCCTGCATCTCTGCAGAACCGTTCCCAAATCTTTCAGGTGAGATCTATGACTTTTGGAAAAGATTGTTAAATCATCTAGGTAAATCACAATTACCATGTTGATCATATGACGGAAGGAAGAATTCATGGCTTGTTGAAACATAGTGCCCACATTAATCAACCTGAAGGGCGTACGATTATAAGCATACTTACCCCATGGTGTAGTAAAGGTTGTTTTATGTTGATCCTGATCAGCCACCTTGATATGATTGTAGCCAAAAAATCCATCTAACATAGACATCATTTTTTAGCCCTCCACGGTCTGCAAAATGTGGTCCATGACAGGGAGGTCGTAATTATCTTTCAGGCCGACATCGTAAATTTCTAAAATCAACACAATTCCTTATTTCTCCATTCTTTTTCCTTACATGTACTATATTCACGACCTAGGTGGAATGGTGAATGGGATAAATGATCCCTGCTTGCAACATCTTTTCCACCTCTTTTTTAATTTCTTCAGACACCTTGGGATTGTAATTCCTTAGCTTTTGTTTGAAAGGTGTAGTTCCAAGCTTAAGAGGGATATGGTGCTAAAATTTTGCCCCTTTAAAATTCTTAAGGTCATGATAAGAACAAACAAAAATATCTTTATACTCTTTTAACAAATTGATGAACCTTCTCTTCTCATCAGGTGTGCAACACTTGCCCAAGTTTATGTATTTGGGATCTCCTCCTTCCCTATATTTACCTTTTCAAAATCACCTTGATCAATATTTTCATGGGGGAAGGGTGGTTGTTTGGTTGCATCATGTCTATCAAACAAGTTTCTGAGAGAAACAAGCCCCTTGGGGATGTGGTTTCCCTTCAGTTGAACAATCCCTTCATTTGTGGATTTGCCTAGATTAGGGAAAAATTCATCGCAGGTCAAATGTGATCCTTCGAAGAAGGTTGTGCTAAAAACTTCAACCATCTGCAGAAATTTGTCTATATGTTTATCATCTTGGAAAACCTACCAATGTTTAGCTTTGTCCAGTACCCTAGGTCTATAGACCATTTAAATTGTGTAGGAACTCTCTTTGAAATATTAATGTGGTAATAACAGGGATGTTGAAACTGCCAACTTGAATCTACCCTGCTATTTAGGTCTCTAGGGATAGCCTCTATAGAGAAGGCTTCAAATTCTTCAATCTCATCCCAAACACGGTTTCTGTAATGTTTGAGCCTTTTATTTTTTGATGTTCATATTTTCCCCTTACCTATCTTACCACTAATTCTGCGTCTCCTTTAGCTTTAAGCATTCTTACCCTCATCTTCTTTGCTTCCTCAATGCCAAGCAAGAGTGCCTCATACTCGGCAGTGTTGTTTGTGTTATTAAATTCTAATTTAAATGCATGAGAGAACATATCTCCTTCTTGAGATATCAGTACAACTCCTACTCTAGAGCCAATAGAGGCGCAGCTGCCATCAAACTCTAAGGACCATAGACCATTGATTCCTTCTACTATTCCCCCTACTACTTCTACCACTGGAGAGATCATGTAGTTTCCAAAATCACACTCTTGATAAAGAATCTGAGATTTAGGATCCTCAGATGGAAACACAGTATATTTATATTTTCCTTCAGGTTGTAAGACAATTTTATTATTTCCCATAGGGATCGTAGCCTTGGACCAGTCTAGTTTGATTTTGTCTCCAAGAACCCTACAAAATGTCCTGCTTAATTTAACATCCTATAACTAGCCAGAATGTCAGCAACAAGGATGGTCAATTTGAGTTTTTTACTGGGATGCGCTGCAAGATCCACTTGGGTGTCTTTGATATGACCTACCAGTGGGACTTGTTTTGAGTCCATGGCGTAATATTTTCCAAAAGTTTCGGTCAAGGGAAGGTCCAAGGCCTTTGCAACAGAAGTGGGATTTATATTGTCAAACGCTCTAGAATCTATGACATAATTATTTAATTTGAACCCGTGAATGAAAAAAGATAAATAAAAGGGTTCTAGTTTTATCCCTAAGGAAAGATTTGTATCTTTAGCAGATTGCGTATCCAAGGTAGCTTGTTCTCACAAGACTGCGTGAGTAGTTTCATTAACTGTAGGATTTGAAGGGGATTGGCCTGACTTAACATAATTTACAAGTCTCTCTAATTCTCTTGGGTTCATCCTAAGGTATTCTGTAGGGGAGACTTGGCTTTTGCAATTTTTACAAAAATCAACGATATCAAAGGAAGAATTAGAGTCATACTTCTTCAACAATTCATCTTCCTTAGAGTTCTGGTTTTTAAAGAATGAACTCCTAAGGGCCCGTTTGGGTACTGGAATACCATATCCTGGATATGGTCAATTCAGGAAGATGCTGCATATTCAGGAAGATGCTTATCCTCAAAATGAAATTCGGAATATGGACTCTCATTTGGTTCACCCAAAAGATGAATGAGAAGATGCATAAGGAATTTTAATTCTTTATTTTTTAATTTCTTTGAATATGGTGTGTATATATGTGTATATATACACACATGCACACATGTGTATATATACATACATACATGTGTGTATATACACATGTGTATATATATACACACATGTGTATATATACATGTGTGTATATACACACATGTATACACACACATATACACACATTTGTGTACACATACACACATACACACGTGTGTGTATACACACATACATGTGTGTGTGTATACACACATGTGTGTATATACACATACAAGTGTGTATCCATGTATACACATATACACACATGTGTATATATACACACACATGTGTGTATACACATATATACACATTTATGTATATATACACATATACACACATATGTATATATACACACATACATGTGTATATATACACACCATACATATACACATACAAGTGTGTATCCATGTATCCACATATACACACATACACACATTTGTATATATATTCACACATATACACATATACACACACACCATACATGTGTATATATATAGACATATACACACATGTATATATACACACATATACACACACCATACATGTGTGTATATATACACACATATACACACATACATGTATGCATATATACACATATGTGTGTATATACACATGTGTATACACACACACACACACACACACACACATATATATATATATCCTTATAGCAATATAATATACATCTTTATAGTCACGGATCCCACGAAATATTAAATTTTCTTTTGTAAAAATTGGAATTGGAATTTGAAATTCCAATTCCACCTATTTAGGTGGAAGATGATATTCCCATTTTGGGGGCAAAATGAGAATTTCAGAATTCCAATTCCATTTTTTTCCAAGGACCCAAACATGGAATTTGGCATTATCCAGAATTAGATATAGATAATGCCAATTCCGGTCCAATTCCTGCTGCCAAACGGGCCGGGAAGGGGTCCTTACCTTTGTCCCAACGCTGTGAAGTTCATGGTGATTCATTGGTTTGAAAATTTCGATGACCTCTAGTCAATACTGTACATGTGGGGTCCTCAAGAGTTACCAGAATATTACCTCCTCTCTCAGAGCCAGACTCATATTTCATATAATAGTTTTTGAAGCCGCCAAGTAACTGAGGAATTTCTGCATCTCTAGGTGATTCTTCAACCAATTATTTATTAACATGCATCTGTATGGACCAAATCATCTCAGGACAAGTGGTACCGTCGTGGTCATCGGTAAGGTGAAAGGTGCACATATTCGCTTTTCTAGAAGGAGCTTCCAACATTTTTTGGTCAGATGAGAGGTACCCTGGAGTTCTATGTCTAGGACCAGCTTGCTCAGTCATTCCCCTAGGAATATCTCTACACAAGGGAGGAGGATTAGCACTTCCTCTGGTCAATAGCCTTTTAATTGTGATCACTTCATTCACCAGTCTTTGTAATAGGGGATCAGAGGAGGAAGCATTTTGCGCATTGGGTATCAGAACATCTTTTCTCCATTTTCTTGTTGTTATTAAGTCATCTTCTAGTTCAACAGACATGTCTTGGGTGGCTTGCAAATTAGCTACCTTTTCCCTCATCAAGTGAAAACCAATGTCAGGTGGCATAGCATTCTGAAAGAAGTCTTTTTTATTTTCAAGGATTGGTCTTTTTTCTTGAGGGATCTTATGAATGATCTTATTAATTTTTTCTATAAACTCTCTCATCGTCTCATGTATCTTTTTTTTTAATTGAGCCAGTTGAGTGAGCAGGGAGTGTTCGTTTGACATACTTTTGAAATGGTCCTCGAAGGCATTCTTCATACTATCCTAGTTGGTGGTATGGCCATTAGGTAGGTGATAGAACCAATCAGTGGCTGACTCAGAGAGATTTTGTACAAAAAGTCTAACTGCCACATCCTCATGTTGAACAACCAAAATTCCACAGGCTATGTTAAAAGCATTAAGGTGATCCTCAGCCGAAAAATTTCCCATCTCCATAAAATTTGGGCAAGATCTCTCTAGTTCCTTTAGGAAAATTATGGTTTCCTCCCAGGTTCAAAGGTCCTACTTCTCCTCCCCAAGGTTGTGCCATGACTATTGTTGGATAAATTGTCACAAGAGGTGGGGCTTGGATTCCAGACAAGGTCAAATCTTGCCAGGTGTGGGAAGAAGAAGATACACTAGGAGATGCTTTAGGGGGAGAGGGTGGTCTACTTTTGGCCTTTTTCTTAGGTGTATGGACTGTAGGGAACTGAAGATTTTGAAATTCTTGGAAGAAAGTATCAAAGATGCCCTCCTTTCTCTGGGACCTAGTTTAAGGTTGGGAATCTAGAATGAAATTTTTTTAATGGTCTCTGGGCTGCTCTATTCACTATTTATACTTCTTTGGCAATGGGTAGACCTCTTAACCACTCACCAATGTATTCCTCTTCTTCTATGACCAAAAGAACCTATTGGCATTACTCATTGCTGCTTCTTGAGTTCCAAGCCAGGGTATTTAAATAAGAAATAATGTCTTCTTGTGTATTTTGAAAGTTCAAATTAGGTTGCACAACTTGTGGTATTTCTTCTTAATTAGGCAAGATGATAGTAGGCAAAACCATGATTATTCATTAAATAATAATTATTCAGCACTAGTTTACTTCATATCAGACCCCCAGCGGAGTCGCCAAAAATTTGTTAGTAAATGAGTTTGTCCCTTTCTTATACAATTGATTCTTTACTATGTAGCCCTTAAAGGAAATAACGATCTCACACTAATAATAGGATCAAGCATACATGCTATTTGACCCTCTGACTTACGGTACAGCTCCCGGTTGGATTTTCAATGAATTTTCAAATAATCAAAATTGCATTTGCAAGAACATACTTTTTACTAGAAAGTAAATAAGGCATTCACAGTAATTCACAAATAAATATGTCTCAATCACTACACTAAAAGGAATTATATAAATTCTATGAAGCCCACAAACTTCAGTTTATTAAACATCTGAAAATATGAAACTGCAATAATTAAAAGACTAAGGCTAAAGAAATATTTACTTCGAGAAAGAATTTCGATCAACCAAAGATACCCCAACATAAATTAATTCACCAGTATAAACCAACAGATTTATAACAATGGAAATTTATCATTGATTTCAACAAACCATCTTCAAAGTATATCCCAGAAAGTTCACCAAAAATAAAACTCAAACATATCCCTAAGTAATTCTATCTAATTCCCAAAAATTGTTATCTTTCAATTCAAAGTCTTTTTTGGCTATATATAGCCATCAATTTAGAACATACAATTAAAGCCCATAAAACTCTCTCAGAGTTTCGGGATGAAATTAGTTTTTAAACTGAAAAGCATGACTAAAAGAAATAGGAACGAGCAAAATGACTAGAAGCACTCTGAGATCGATGGAGAACGATCATGGAGTGGCAGACGAGCTAGAGCCCATAGACTGCTCACCATAAACATTGGTGGTGTGGGCGTTCCTCCACTCCTTGTGTGCACTAGAAACACTGATGATAGTGGCATGATGCGGTAGGGTAATATGGATTATCCTTTGTTTCAACACTTTCTTGTCCTTACACACTTGGATGATTTTCTATCTATGAGACTCCAAATGATCAACACAAACTACCAACATGGCCTCAATATTATCCCTTATGGCTAAAATATCCCTTTCATACTCCTGGGTCATCTCCCCTGCATCTTTGATGTTTTGACCACCTTCACTGATCAGAGTAATGTTTAGACACTTCAGATCCTTCTGCATTGTATTTGCCAGTCCCTTTAATTTGTTCAGCAAATGGGTAGCTCCTTCATATCCTGCCTAAATGATTGAATTCTACCATTCAATAATTTTAATTGATACATAAAGGACATCTTCATCTAGGCCTAGGACTGGTTTCTCGCCAAGGAACTTAGTTACTCCATATTTTTCAATCTCGTTCATTTGGTTTATTACATTAGCCCATTTCTTCTTTTCATTGTCCCATTCAGCCAGCTCTGTTATTATCTATGAGATTGATGTTGTAACAGCTCCATGAGTTTGGATTAACTGGGTGATATAGTAACCTCCACACTGGATCATGCCCTGTATCCACTTGTCAAACACATCAACGATGAGTTTGTTCCTCTGAATATGATCCTGGGTCTTTCTGACCTCGGGCGAATGAGGGTCAAAGGATTGAGGTACTTGAGCTAATGGTAGAGGACTAGAATCCCAGACTTCCTGTATGAATTTTGCCAACTTTTTGATTGTGGCCTTCATTTCTTTCTTATCCCTCTCGTCCTTGAAAGTCATGTGCAACATTTTCTTAGTGGACTTTTCTAGATGCTTTGCATCTGTTGCTCTGGTTTCAACTCCGAGATATATCTTTTCGCCTATAAAGTCATCGGCAGTAGCTTCGGCGAGATCCTTATCGTCCTTAGGGACTGCATGCTCAGAAACCCAGCATTCTATTTTCTCATCTATGTCAATCATTGACTCAATCCTGATCCTTTTTGGCTTAACTGTAGTCCCCAAGCATTTGCTAACCATGTCTTCCATAGGTAGTGTGATAGGAAACACATTCCTTTTCTTGCTAATTGATGTCCCCAACCATTTGAGTGTAAGAGGTGGTTTCTGCAGAGGAGTATTCATTACAACAGCCATGGAATCCCTTGTATTGGACTAGCCAACCTTTAGAATTTCAGCATCTTTAGAAGGTGTGTTCTACATGTTCTTTTATGACATTGGACTATCCATTTCGTCTAGATTGATCACTTCATTTTCACTAGCCGCCTCAACATATTCTTTTTTGGATCTAGTCCTTGTGACTCGCATAGATGGGGTGATACAGGGGATGCTCTATTTTCTAGACTTGGACTTGAGAGTTCTCTTATTTTTTATTTTGGAGGAGCCTACAATAGAAACATCAACGTTAGCTGCAAAATAGGATTTTCAACAGAGGTGGAAAGTGTAGATCTTCGTGTGTTATGCCTCTTTTGTATAGGAGCCCTTTTACTGCTAACCCATTTTTTCAATTCTTTTGATCACACGGAGAGTTTTGATATGTATGTTGTCCCTTTCGTCAATATTCTAGTCTATTTCGGCCAGTGGTAATTCTCTGACTCTTGCTTCATACTGATCATCAATCACCTCTTCACCTTCATCTTCTTCTATCCCTATGATGTCAATATCTATTCTTAGGATAACAACTTGGTTGAGAGTGGATCTCGACCATGATCTTCTTCTTACCTAAAAATCATCTGTGCAATTTTCCCAGTAATCTTCCATCTGGGGAAGATGTTGAAACTCAATAGGCAAATTAAAATGTTGGATGCATAACTCTTGCTATCAAAATCTTTCCTCACCTAAAAGGTCTTTAGGTTCAACTTGTTCAATTATAGCTCTAGATTGAGGGCATCTAAGGATATTTTACATGTGTAGAACCCCAGTTCAATGGGAAAGCTTGATTTTTCTCTGTCTTTCCTCTCCTTCACACTTTTATGCACATGAGCCAATTGGCGACCTACCTCAGTTATGATGTGGCTATCAAGGGCATATCTTGGGAGCTTGAATGGATGACCTTCAAACCCACCAACCCTTATGTAAACTTAAATCTCTTGAACTGGATAAAGAAGCTCCCATAAGTGTTGACAAAGATATTATCTTCTTCTGACATCCCCTGTTCGATATTCCCCTGCATCTCATAGACTAACTTTCCAGAAAAAATCTTGTTTACCTTCATGAAGTTATCAGTGTGAAATTCTTTCTGTAGATGAGGGTAATAGTTGTATACTTTCATATTGGGGACGGGTAATTCATGAAAGAGGCCCTTCCACTCTATGGTACATGCTATAACATAAAATGTAAGTATGAGGTCATGTAGAAACCAAACCTTCCTGAGAAGTTTTCCAACTGATGGTGAAGTTCATTTGCAATATTGTCCACCTAGTCAATGAATTTATGGCCTCCTAAGGTTATTTGAATGTAAAAATAAATCCATTCTTGCCAAAAATATGCATGTTGGTTTCCCTTGATCCTGTTGAGTAATATAACTAATTCCCCAACCTCTGGCTTAAAGTGGTCTATGGTAAGAGGATTAGGCAGCCCAGACCCTCCCTTTTGTGGCTTCAACAACAAACTCTGAGCAATTTCATTCCTATAAACTTGTCGCTGGGTAGAGAAAATAGACTGAGAAGAGGCAGTAGTCCATCCCTCATAGGGATCTTTCTCAGGAATACCCATTGTCATTAAAATAACATCCCTATTTATGAAGACTAATGGGCTCCTATCTATCTTTTTGATACATTTCTCCTCCCTACTATAACGTTTGACACATTCTACTACCAGCTCAAGGCACAAAGTCACTATTGGAAATGCAGCAGCTTCTGCCAACCCACTTTGGACTACTTGTTCTATCATGGAACCTTGGACGAGACTTTTAATGTTGTTCCTAATTTCTTCCAATGCCCCTGACCATATTGATGTGTCGTCACACTTCGATAGAGAGCTAATTAGGCAAGAAGTACACCCAAAATTTGGGAGTGGAGGCTTCATGGTATATCAAGACAATAATACAAATAAAGAAGAATAACGAATGCAAAAGTTCTACAAGGTCTTTTTAACTTCAAAATCACAAATAACTTCAATTTTAATTTAGGAGCGCTAGGAGAAGACAGATAACCTGTTAATTCACGCAATTTCCCTAAGCTTTGAGAGAGAAGATGATACCTCAACCGCTTTTTTACTTTTGCCTCTGTCAGAAGAGTTTTCACCATAATAGAAAAAAAAGTGTCTCATTTATTTACCAATTCTTCACAAGATCGCGAGAGATTGGCAATTAATGATGAAATGCTGACAAACAATTTAATTAATGATGACAAGAGGTCTGCTTGATTGCCGCATTAATTGTCGTAATTTCTCACAAGTGAAATAACAGTTAAATGTCACTTCTTATGATGATTATATTCACACCATGTGCATATGCCACATTCTTTGCAAGTTTTCATTTCCATCACATCACCGCCGCCTTTTCCTTCTCTTGGCTTGAGAGCATCCATTGAACTTTGAACTCCGAACTAAGAAAGTTCAAAAGTTGAGTTCAATTTGAGACAAGACACGACTACCCCTTGGCATGTTTAAAAAAAATGATAACACGAGTGGCAAGAAAGAAAAACTAATGATCGTCAAAACATAATGTAGGATGAAATGCGCAGTTGAACCTTGAACATTGAACTAGGCTAGTTCACGATTCAAAGTTCAACCAAAAGATAAGCCTTGCAAAATATGCCGCTTATTTTATGTGAAAACGAAAAAAAAAACAAAAACATACCGCGGGGTGATATTGAACTTTCAACCTTGAACTAGGCTAGTTCAAGATTCAAGTTCAACCGACAAGAGGGACATGCAAAAAGAAGGAAAAAACCATGGTGATAATATACTTTGAAAAATATTATAGGGTGATTTTTTAGAGGAATGAGTCGATGAATAACAAGCAAAAATCATAGGTAACAATCCACAACATCGATAGACTATACATACATCACTTTGGTGGCGGTCATGTGCTACAAACAAAATTCTGAGGAGCGGTCACATAATTAGCTTCAACTAGTTTACGTTGCAAAGTGGTTCCAACCACAACTTATTTGGTTGAGTGGTGATAGAGTTTTGAGTGTCACAGACACTAAGACATGTAAAACTCTTATGTTTTTTATCAATCGGTCAGTAAATCACAGATCGGTGAGTGGTAAAGTATTTATGAGATTGATGCAAGCATTTAAGACAGATTTGAGGTGTTGCATTAGAGGAGTCAAAATGTGTTTGACTACCTTGGAAATATAAACTTGCAAATCTTATCTTGACCTAACGCGGTCATGATAAATCATTTCTTTCATCGAGATTGTCAATTTGACACATGGTACTATCTCAGGAAAATAATTTGAAGATCAATTTTAAGGCGGTGCAAGTTGTTTATATAAGGGAACTGCTCCATTAAAAAAAAGGAGAGAGTTGTTGTTGCTGAAGAGTTTGTTTTGGGTGATTAGCATTTTATGATTTCAAGTTGAAGTTGCGATCAGAGAGCAGTTATAAAGAGTACAGAGATAAAGAGTATAAAGTACTTATATGATCTGTTAAGCAATCAGTGCTACATCCAGATCACCATTCTTGGTGTTTCCTAATAGTTGCAGCAAGCAAAATCTCTTAACCGGGTGAACTCTAACAAGTTCAATTTGTAAATCCTTTAACATGGTGACTTCTTTATTGAGGTTTTAAATCCTCTAGCAAGGTAGATGATATATGATCTTATTGTGCTCGTAACAGTGTACTAGTCACTCCTAACATGTGTACTAGTCACTCCTAACATAATGAACCATCAGAAAGGGTATTTGTATCTCTTAATAGGGAAAACTCATATATTGCAGTATTGGGCTTGAGGGTGTCATCCCCACCACGTTTGTTTCCCTCTTACAAGGGTTTCCACGTGAAAAATATTAGTGTTATGTGTGATGAATTTGTGGATGTTTGATATTACTTTCTTTCATATATTTGCATCAGTTATTTACTTTATAGTTTGGAAAGTATTTCAGCTGTAATATTTTGGTTCAGTGGTTGAATGAGTTCATTATTTGTTTGTATTGATTCACCACCTCCCCCCAAGTACCTATTACTATAATTGGTATCAGAGATTAGGTCCTTTACTTTTAGTTGTGCTTCGTTACTTTCATGCAATTTCAATTTAACTTTTTCAAATATTTTATTTGAACTACCTACACCTTTTTGTTTTTTAATATAGTTTATTTTTATTGTTTATATTTTATTTGAAGCACTAAGTTTTTAAAGTTAATCTAAGTTTTTGAAGTTAATTTTTAATTTGACAATATTAATTATCTATTTCAATTAAGGTTAATTATAGTAATGTGTTCCTAATAAATGAAAAAATTACTTTTGTTTTTCTTATATGAAAGGAACAAGGGAGAAAAAGAGGTAGAGGGAGAGATAGAGAAATAGGGAGATATAGATAAAGAGATAAAGGAGATTTGTTGAATAAGTTTATTAGTTGTTATTTATTTTAAAACTTAGTAGTGAACATATTTTGACTTTAGATATATTTAGAAGTTTATTATCTTTTGGTTTATAATTTAGATTTAAGGTTGAAATTTATTTTAATTATTTATCTTTTTTTATAAAATTACAAATAATAATTTAAAGGTATAAGAATTAATTTAATTTATAATTATATGTTTTCTTTTTCTCTCTCTACCCCTTTCTCTCACTCTATCTCTCTATATCTAATTCTTGGTGATGAAGTTAGCTATTGCTACTACTAATGTCTCTCTTATATCTCTCCATTTCTCTTTATCCCTCTTTTTACCTCTTTCTTTTTCTCCCTCTTCTTTATTCTATTGTATTTTTCTATTTCAATTTAGATCTCCCTCTCATTTCATCCCTTTTCATATTTATCTCTTTCAATTACAAATATGACATTTTTTATTTTTTTTATAAAATACTCTCATTATATTAATATAGAATTTTAAATTTGAAGACGGATCCTTGTAAAAAAACATCCCTATTTGATTTAAAGATATCACTAATCGATACCTTTTTTGCACAAACATAATGTAATGTTCTATCGAAAATGTAATCGGCGCACGGATTACACAAATTGATAATATTTATATTTGATACAAATTTGGCCCTATAATTATTGATCGATATCTTCTTGACGTAAGCAATGATGTAATCTATGGAATGCGTGATATACACCGTATTGGTATCACCGGTTAGCATGTCATGTAAAAGGAAAATTTCCAAATCATCGCCGTGAACGAGTCATTACCGGACCAGACCAACCATGAGTGATTTGATTGCTCTTTGTTCTAAAAGACCGGACCGACCATGAGTCATTTGATTGCTCTTTGTTCTAAGACCGGACCAGCCATGAGTGATTTGACTCCTCTTTGTTCTTATATCCATCTTTTTTCCGGTCTTTTTCCTGACATTTTGTTGTTAGCTTTAGCGAATGGTTTTCCACAAATTCAACAATAAAATTTGAAATGGGTTTTTGTAGAGATTTATATTTCATAGAGTACATAATAAAAAACGGTTTATATTTTGATGATATATATCAATATTGAACATATCCATTTTTAGTAGAGGTAGATGACCCACTTTTTGAACACCTTCCAATGATTGTGATAGTAATTATAACATCCACACTTCTAATTTATTAAACTGTAAGTATGGGGGCCTAATGCACCATTGGTCCACTTTTTGAGGAGCTATTTTGGACACCTAGGTAAAAAGCCTACTAATGTGGCATTATATTTGATGATGTGGCTCTAAAAACTTAGTTATATGTAAGGTACTTGCCAAATAAGCTGCTGTAAAATAGAGTGATTTGAAATTTCCACATAGGACATTGAGATGCACTCAGTTAGCATGATAAAAAGAACATTAATTTTATAAATCTGTTCTTTTTTAAAATATTACACTTAGTATAAATTATCAATAAATATTACACTAAGTTATCAATTTCAAACTGATTGTATTTCTATTAATAAAATTTAAAATATCATTAAAATTAATTAATCTCAATCAATAAAACCCACTTACTTGACAAACCATTTATCAAAAATATTAAAAATTATTAAAAATTATTAAATTTTATTAATAATATTGCATTGTCTCTTCCAATTATATTTCATATAAATTAATATTAAATATAACTTAATGTAGATAACAATAAGCCCTATTTTCTAATACATAAATTAATCCTTAAAAATATACCAAAGATACCAATTGTTCAATTATGAAATTGAACAATATTTAAAATATACCAAAGATACCAATTGTTCAATTATGAAACTGAACCATATTTAAAATATACCATAGATACCAATTGTTTAACCATGAAATTGAACAAAAACTGTGAAAAACATATAAAAGACACCAATTGTTCAAAAAAGATGAAATTGAACAGTACAACTCTGAAAACATAGAAAAGACACCAATTGTTCAATGATGAAATTGAACAATTCAACTCTGAAAACGTTAAAAAGATACCAATTGTTCAACGATGAAATTGAACACTACTAACTCTGAAAAGATGATTGAACACATCTAGTTACTTCCACCATATCATAGTTCAACAATAAATTGAACCATAATTGTTCAACAATAATTGAACCACACCCTCAGACCTCTTTGGACATATTTGAATTGCTGATTAGTACGAAGGATATACTCATCCAACCGACACCGACACCGACACCGACACCGACACCGACACCCACGTATTGGGTGCCTAATAATTTCAACAATTAATTTATTCCCCCAAAATCCTCTTCCTTAGTGGCATTGCGAATTCCAATACCTTCTCCGGTGAGGGAAGGATTTTCTTGACGCTCTCCCTCTCCATACATCTCTTAACCCATGCATTGAGCAACGGATACTCACTCTCAAAGGGTATCTTGAAATTCCCAAGAGTTTCATAAGCATGAAACCAAGAAGCAAAGGGAATGAAAGCAATATCCAGAAACCCAAAATCCTTTCCAGTGAAGAAAGGGAGGGACCCACCTGCTGACATCTCATTCAATGCGCCTTCCAACAGTTTAAAGCATTCCAGCAAGTCACGCTTGGCCTGCTCTTGAGCCTCATCTTTCGACCTCATTATACGAGCTGCCGCGTCATAAAACTATACCCATAGTACATTTTTGTTTCACAGTGCCCCAAAATGAAATAAAATATAACATTCCAAATAGGCCAGCAAACCGATTAGAAATGCATTAAATGAACAAAATGTGTTTTTACAGAGTAATGCCTTACCTTCTTATCTGTGAAATCCGCCCAGAAGCGGGCAAGGGCACGGTCATATGGCTTGGAGGGTAGAAACTGCTTCGAATCCCACGCCTCGTCAATGTACTGAACAATTATAAGAGACTCGCATACAGGCTGGCCGTTGTGGATCAGAACAGGGATTTTCTTGTGCACAGG
>MU226075.1:110601-122281 GCA_018584345.1 Thuja plicata
CTCTCTCTCTCTCTCTCTCTCTCTCTCTCTCTCTCTCTCTCTCTCTCTCTCTCTCTCTCTCTGTGGTATTCTACCTTTCATTTTGTAATCATTTCAGATAAAACAAGCACACTTAGATAAGCCAACACAAACACGCATCAAATAATAATTTTCATGAACAAGTTCTAAGTGGGTGTGAGTGAATTTCATTACCACCCTTCATTTTCACAAACTTAGGCTACCTCTCTCCTACAATATTCTCTTCCTCATGTTGGTGTTTACATGTTTGTAGTACTCATGGAAACTATACTAAATCATCATTCCATGTTAGTGCCCTCATCAAAATTAGAATCATATATTAGTAGTACCCTTCCATATATTTATTTTTTAATTGTGTAGTTAGGACTTTATATGATATAGATGTGTGTGATGGATTATTTGGGTAAGTGCACAAAGATGGGGGACCAAAAGGGGGGTATAAGATGCCACTTTTTTTTTCCTAAAATTAGCAAACTCTGAACTTCAATGAGAAATTGAGGATAGTTACACAAAATTTCAAAATGTGACAAAAATGAGAGTTGTTCTACTCCAAATCTAGTTTCTAAACTACCAATTTATTTTAGAAATGGTGGAGATTAAGGCCCTCAAAGAGGGGGAGCACAAAAAGTGGTCAAGTTTTTTATGAAAAAACATAACATAGTGTTTGGTGTGCTCCCCCTAGAATGTCAACTTAAAAAAAAATAAAAATTAATCGCTCTGGTGGGAAATTAGCTAACACGACCTAGTTTATCTTGGATTTTTCTACTAATTTTTTGATGAAAGTATAATTTTTGCGATTTTCCGAAGTGGACACATCCTAAAAACGTAAAATTTCTGCGTGCTCCCCCTAGAAATCATTGAAAACTAATCGAAAATCAAAACTTTTTTTTTTAAAAGTTTGTAGAATGGAGTCTAGTTTCTGAAAATATAATGTTTTTCAAAATTCGATGAATGAGTCAAAATATAAGCCTAAATGAATACACGTTGGTTTTTGACAAAAAATGACATACTTACAAAAGAAATTAGAGATGAAAAGCTTAACATAATGATAATTCAAAATAAATTATCTCGTTAGATAGCTAACAGAGAGATCTACAATATCATGTCGTCTGATTTTATCGTTATAGAACCACATGCAAACTTGATAGAGAGCACACAAGAAAAAATGTTAATTTTTTGTAGGTTTGCTGGAAAACACGTCTCAGACATGTTTGAATCCTCCAAGCCTTTGGGTTCGATCTCCAAGGAAAATCCAAGCCTTAGTCTTGGTAAATTTCAATACAGTTCAAAGCACACACACACTATAGCACGCACGTGCTATAGTGCGTGCGCGATATGTAAATTTGTGATTTACATAGTGCATACGCGCTATGTAAACCTTAAGAAAAGGCTTAAGGGAGGGAGGGAGAAAGCCCAACAGGCCCTACCAGACCAATTCCAGCACTAGGTCAATACATAAAATGTAACATTTAAGTATATAAGAATACAATTAAGTTACATTTTATGTATATACTTTTAGGATGTTTAAGAGTGGTTTCAGCTTCATATGAGTTAAGATAAAGATTTTAGATTTTTGAGGATTTTTAGGAAATTTTAGACTTGGCCAAATTTCAAGAATCATCACATTGTCTTCAACATGATTCTCAGTGGACTATTGATTATAACCTTAAGCCCTTCACTTGATTAAGGACACTCTTTAGGGTTGTAAGTGGTTCTAATGTATCATAAGGAGTCATAATGGGTCCTAAGTGGTCCTAGGTCCCTTTAGGACCCATTACAGACCCTTAGGACACATTAGGGATTCTTAAGACCCCTTAGAACATTAATCATTGTAGGACACACTAATGGTCTCTAATATGTTCTAAAGTGTTATACTAATGTTTCGTAAGGGGTTTTAATGGGTTCTAAGTGGTTCTTGGAACCCTTATGACCCATTAGAACCCCTTAGGACCCATTAAGAGCCATTAGGACACATTGGGACTCATTAGGACCCCTCAGAACACATTAATAGTCATAGAATCCATTAGAGAGAGAGAGAGAGAAGGTGGGAGAGGGAGAGAATTAATCACCGTAGCACACTCTTTAGAGTTCTAAGTGGTTCTAATGTATCATAAGGGGTCATAATGGGTCCTAAGTGGTCCTACAACCCTTTAGGACCCATTACAACCCATTAGGACACATTAGGACCCGTTAGAACCTCTTAGGAAACATTAGGACCTCTTAGGACCCCTTAGAATGCATTAATCAATGTAGGACACACTAGTGGGCTCAAATGTGTCCTAATATTTCCTAAGGGGTCCTATTGGGTTCTCAGTGATCCTAGGAACCCTTAGGACCCATTACGACCCCTTAGGACTCAATAAGACCCAGTATAGCACATTAGGACCCATTACAACCCCTTAGAACACGTTAATAGTCATAGGACTCATTAGAGAGAAATAGAGACAGTGAAGAGAGAAGGTGAAGACCCATTGCGAGCCCTTAGGATGCCTCTCTTTGCATCTTAAGGGTCCTAAGGATTTTTAAGGGGTCTCAGGATACATTAATGTGTCCCAAGACCCCTTACCATACACTAATGAATGGTAAGGGGACCCAAGGGGTCTTAAGAGGTCCTAAGACACATTAATGTATCTTAGGACCCCTTATGACCCCTTATGAACCCTAAGATGCATGGTAAGGGATCCTAGGACATATTAATGTGTCGTAGAACCCCTTATAATCCCTTAGGACCCCTCTCTCTACATCTTAGGGGTCGTAGGATTGTTAAGGGGTCCTAGGACACATTAATGTGTCCTAGGACCCCTTAGACCCCTTACACCCCCTAGGATCCCTTACCACACACTAATGAATGGTAAGGGGTCCTAAGGGGTCTTAAGGTGTCCTAAGACACATTAATGCATCTTAGGACCCTTCATGACCCCTTAGGACCCTCGAGGACCCATCTCTCTAAATCTTAGGGGTTGTAAGGTTTTTTAATGTGTCGTAGGACCTCTTAGATCCCTTACAATCGCTTAAGGACAACTTACCATACACTAATAAATGGTAAGGGGTGCTAAGGGGTCGTCAGTAGTATTAAGGGGTCCTAAGGGATCCTAGGACACATTACTATGTCATAGGACCCTTTAAGACCCTTTAGGACCCCTTACCATACACTAATGTGTGGTAAGGGGTCTTAAGGGGTCACAAGGGGCCTTAAGGGGTCCTATGACAAATTAATTTTTCCTAGAACCCCTTATGACCCCTTAGAACCCTTTAGCACACCTAAGATGTAGGGAAATGGGTCATTAGGGGTCCTAGGACCCCTAATGACCCCTTAGTACCCTTTAGGAATCCTCTCTCTACATCTTAGGTCTCATAAGGGTTGTTAACTTGACCTAGGATACATCATTGTGTCCTAGGACCTCTTAAGACCCCTTACTATACACTAATGTATGGTAAGATGTCATAAGGGGCCTTACGGTGTTCTAGAACACATTAGAGTGTTCTAGCATACATTAATGTGTCCTAGAACCCCTTATGACCCCTTAGGATACTTTAACATCCCTGAGATGTATAATAAGGGGTTGTAAGGTGTCCTAAGGGGCCATAAGGAGTTTTAGGATATATTAATGTGTCCAAGGACCCCTTATCACCCCTTATGACCCTTGAATACCCTTCTCTCTACATCTTAGGGGTCGTAAGGGTTGTTAAGGGCTCCTCACATTAATGTTCCCTACAACCCCTTATGACCCCTTAGGACCCCTTACCATACACTAATGAATGGTAAGGGGTCCTAAGAGTTCATAAGTGGTCTTAAGGGATCTTAGGACATAATAATGTATCTTAGAACCCCTTATGACCCCTTAAGAGCCTTTATGACCCTTGATATGTATGGTAAGGGGCCTAAGGTTTCCAAAGGGTCAAAAGGGGTCCTAGGACACATTAATGTGTCCTAGGACCCCTTCTGACCCTTTAGGACCCTTGGATACCCCTCTCTCTACATCTTAAGAGTCATAAGGGTTGTTAAGGTGTCTTATGATAGATTAATGTGTCATATGACCCCTTAGACTCCTTACAACCCCTTAGGATGCCTTACCATACACTAGTGAAATGGTAGTCTATCCTAAGGGGTTGTAAGGGGTCTTAATATACATTAGTGTGTCATAGGACTCCTTATAACCCCTTATGACCTTTTGGGACCCTTAAGATGTATGGTAATCGGTCCTAATGGTTCATAAGGGGTCCTATAACCCCTTATGCCCTCATAGGCCCCTTTAACATCCCTAAGATGTAGGCTAAGGGGTCCTATGGGGTCCTAGGACACTTTAATATGTCATAGGACCCCTTAGTATCCTTTAGGATTCCTCTCTCTACATATTAGGTGTTGTAAGGGTTGTTAATGGGTCATAGGACATATTACTAAGTCATAAGGGGTTTTAAGAGATCCTAAGACACATTAATGTGTCCTATAATCTCTTATGACCCCTTAGGACCCTTTAATACCCCTAATATGTATGGTAAGGTGTCACAAGGTGTCATAAGCAGTCCTAGGACACATTAATGTGTCCTAAGATGCCTTGTGACCCTTTTAGACCTTTCTCTACATCTTATGAGTCATAAGGCTTTTTAAGGGGTCATAGTCCACACAATAATGTGTCTCAGGACACCTTAGACCCCTTATGACCCCTTAAGACCCATTACCATAAACAAACGAATGTTAAGGGATCCTAGAAGGGGTCATAAGGGCTCGTAAGTAGTCTTAAGGGGTCATATCACACATTAATGTGTCATAGAACCTATTATGACCCCTAAGGACCCTTTACGACACCTAAGATGTATGGTAAGGGTTCCTAAGGTGTCCTAAGGGTCAAAAGGGGTCCTAGAACACATTTATGTGTCATAGGACCCCTTGTGACCCTTTATGACCTCTCTCTCTCTCTCTACATCTTAGATATTGTAAGGGTTGTTAACAGGTCCTAGGATACATTTCAATGTCCTAACACTTTCTAACACCCCTTAGGGCCCCTTACCATACACTAATATATGGTAAGGGGTCTTAAGGGGTTCTAGGACACATTAATGTGTCCTAGAACCCCTTAGGACCCTTTAATACCCCTAAGATGTATGGTAAGTGAACCGCCTCACAATAGGTGCTTAATAATAGTGCCCAAAGCCTCTCTTAAGAATAATTTATTCAATCTAAGGATCACTTCTCCCACCATGAGGTGCATTTAGTTTGTCAACCCAGGGACGTATACTTGAAATGGTACGACACAGTATGTGCACTAAGTTCCTTAAGGAGCCATTCTACCTATGCTGCAGGAAAGTAAAATACATGAAAGGAATCTATACTAGGGCTATAGGAAAGGAAACACACTTAGCCCTTACTACAATGAATGCTACAACTTGCAAACTCTACTTAAATCTATTCTTTCAACCTAGAGCATTCATTATAGCTATCCTTGCAGGTGCTGCAAGAACATTCACGAAGTACAATGCTGCAGGAAGAAACTATAATCTTATATCTAGAATGCTAGAAATGCAGAAAGTAAATCTATTCTACTTCTAATCTAATCCACCTACCAAGTGGGCCCCCTTGGTCAGCTTCTGCTAATCTATGAACACAGATTATGAACCAAAAGTTACTTCATTATCTTTCAAAACTGATTACATGAGAATAAGACATGAAGCTGAAAATGAACTTGCTGAGCAAGATACGATCAGAACATTGCTTTTCTTCCAAAAATACAAACTTACAAACAAACAGTCTCCTCCCTATAAATAGAGGATTGACTTCTTTATTCCAAAACAAAAAAGAAACTAACTAACTAAAACCGCACCAAAGAGAGAAATCAGGAAGCGCAACGGCCCACAATGTGCACAATGAAGTCTGGGCGATCAAGTCAACATGCTGGTAATACGGAGGGAATATAGCAGAGCTACATTTATGCATCTCTAAAATAGTGGCTCCTGATTTGTGGTAGCCGTGTCTTCTGATGCCATGATGGCTTATTCGCTCGAAGCTGGTCTTTATGTCCTCCTTTAATGTTGTCAACCACTCCCAGCGACTCCTACTTCCTGGCAAGATTAGTTAATATGCAAAAGATATTCATGCAGGCAGCTTATCAAATTAATCCAGATGTTAGAACACACATTCTGATTATTATATGAAATACTACAACATATATATAATATTGGCGTAATATGATATATCTATTCCACCCATGGTTTAATGGTTCTTTCTGTACTTAACAAAAGTTCAACTGACTAGAAGTTCACAATTATTTTGATAATACTTGAAAAAAGATTGTAAGGATTAATATAATAGAGACAGTAAAACAAGCTCATCATTTGCCCCTTGGCAAGCTGAATGCTTTTCGTCAAGAATTACATCTTCTGGTAATTGCTCTGAAATCTCCAACCTCTATTCTTCCTCTCCTTTGGCTTTTAAAGGTGTAATAGAACCCTCTTGTTCTCTCCCAAACATCCACTCTGTGATCTTCCTGAAGTCGGTCAAGTATGTCAGTGTTGATGTCATACAGGGGCCAGAGGAGCATTAATGGCTGCATGGTGAGTGGACACCAAAGTTCCTATCTAGTTTTCCTTCCCAGTTGTATGTATTTTGGTGCTCTTTGAATAGCTTCTTGGAGGTTGATACGACTATGGGGTTCTGATCTCTTCAATGCCTCACATAACCTACCCCATTTGCTTCTGGCTCCATCCAGGGCTCTCTGAAAGACAAAGTAAGATAAACCATCATACTCTGCATAAATCTCTGTTTGAATCCCAAAAATTTTGTCCCTTGTTTCTTCCTTAATTTTGCCATAAGTCAAATTGAGCCAATCTCTGAGGAGTATAGCTGGCTTGCTGCTCTTTTCTCTTAATGGTAATGGCTCTGTTTTCTCTTTTTACCTATAATTTTCCAACTATCTATCATAGTTGGCTTCATTGTGCATCTAGGACATCAATGCCCTTAGGTGTATATCCCCTATGTAGAGCAGAGGATTTCACTCAGTCTCAGCTGGGATAGTGAAGTTATGCATGTATAGTTCACAAAGTAGATTTTGCTGCCATGAGGGAAGAGTCTGATAAAGGCCATAAAATTCTTGGGCTGACTTGAACTCAGAATCAATATCTTTGATGGTCATCATTAGCTGGAACAAGAGGAACTACTCTTTCAAACAGATCATATAAACCCTAGGAGGTGGCCAACACGCAATTATCTGATCAGCCAATTTGAGGGCATGATCCATCTTCTATTTTTGTTTTTCCAGTTGTTCTTTCAATTCCGCAATTTCCTCCCCTTAATCTGTTATGAACTTCTTTATTTTCTTCTTTTCTTCTCCCCATAAAGTTGTTGTTAAAACATACTTATTATGCAATCCAAAGAGAAGCGTTTGCAATGTGATTGGGCCACAATCTTCTGCCTGATTCCTTTGCCTCCTTTGTTCCTTCCAAGACTGCTCTAAGAAACTTATCAACCAAATTCTGTTGTAGGGCACTAAGGAAATTTATGCATAGGCTGACTAATGGATTACTAAGGCATTCTCCTCATTAATGACTGGAATATCCTAATGGATTTCCTAGGAACTATTTTGAAAAACACCAGGTTCAACTTCATAAGTTTCTGCGGAGTGCAGAGGAAAGTCTGGGACTGCAGACTGATTTGGGGAATCGTTTGGAATTATTTGCACATTGGGCTGTTCATCAAATTGCAAAGGAGAAGTAGGTTGGCTTATGGAGGATGCCCTGGGGAGCTGTCCTCTCATTCTAGGACTCCTTCACACAGGGGTCTCCACAATTTCTACAACCTTTTCTTTAGTAGCCTTCTTAGGCTTCTCTGCTGCAGGAGTAGCTGCTGTAGGTACCGACTTCCTTTTCTTCCCCTTCGAAGAAGTAGGGATTTGTGGTTTGGCTGCAGGAGCTAAAGGTTCTTCCTCTAATTTTTGTTTTCCTTTGGTTCGGGAAGAAGTAGGTACATTGATCTCATGAGCAAGTAAGGGCACATTTTCTTGAAGATTTACGGTTTCTGCCCTTTGGGTATCTTTTTCAACGGCTGGGTCAGTTGGTATTACATTATCATGACCAATTTGTTCATTAGGGTTAACCTGTGGTTGTAGGGTTTTGCACTGGACAAAATCTAACCATGCCATGGGAGAGGCACCCCTAAGAGATCTTTCTATTAATAGTTTAATTAGGGCATGGTGGGTAATAGAATTTGCATTCCCTTTTTGGGTCTCTTTAGCACTAATGCATAGCATATTATACAAAAAAATTGGAACATTTACTGCTAGATTATGCCTCACATAACTCAGTAATTTGAAATGATGTGCTTGCAAATTGGAAAATCTCCCTTCACATGTAAAATACCTGATAATATGCGTAGCCAACTCATTTACGGTGGAGGGATAAACATTCTCTTGCAACCCTGTTTGGTAATCTCCAAAGGAGGATCACCTGGTAGGGTGAACTGAGCCCTTGCTGATCTATCATCATGAACATTAGGGTAATGCTCTCCAACCATTGGTAATATAGAAACTTCTACAATCCTCTCCTCTGTCGCGACCACTGTCGATCCCCACACAGTTGCCTGACCTTCTTCAAATGTACTCACAAATTCTGCTGCTAAGTCCTCATCAAATTCTGTTAACCTTAGGAAATACCCTAACTAGCCGCATGCATTGAATCTTCTAACCGCTTCAACATCTGAGAGTAACACACCATGCATGATTGGCTCGTGTCTCTACAACTGGCCTCCCATCTATGCTTGCTAATTTCAATTTGTCTTCTCAGTAGTAGGTAGATGCCTTATTCCTTATTTGAATTTCAGACACTAGTAAATTTTAGCCCTATTTTCGATGATGATTTTTTGAAATTTAGACACCAATTGGTCTACAAATCGACCACTACTGTCGTCGGTTTTTTTTCATCGATATTATGTCACACTAAACCGTTGTCGGTATTTTGACATAGGAAGGGTTGATTTATCGATGGAAGATGTGTCTAAATGTCGATGAACTCTGCTTGATTAAGGCGTCGGGAGTATAGCATCGGCGTCGATATGCTAAGTGTTGTGTGTCAAAATGGTGACGAACAATGGTTGAACATGATGTCGATTGTATAGCATCGGCGTCGATATGTTAAGTGCCGTGTGTCAAAATGGCAATGAATAATGGTTGATCATGTCGTTGATTGTATAGCATCGGCGTTGATATGCTAAGTGCCATGTGTCCAAATAGCGACAAATAATGGTTGATCATGTCGTCGATTGTATAGCATCAGCGTCGATATGCTAAGCGCCATGTGTCAAAATGGTGACGAACAATGTTTGATCATGTCGTTGATTGTATAGCATTGGCGTTGATATGCTAAGCGCCATGTGTTGAAATGGCGACGAACAATGTTTGATCATGTCGTCGATTGTATAGCATTGGCGTCGATATGCTAAGTGTCATGTGTCGAAATGGCGATGAACAATGTTTGATCATGTCATCAATTGTATAGCATCGGCGTCGATATGCTAAGCGCCGTGTGTCAAAATTTTGATAGTTTGTGCCATTTAAAAAAAAAAAATTTAATATATTATCGTATAAAATATGTATAAATATATATATAAAATATGTATAAAATATGTATGAGACTCTTGCTGTCGGGATTAGTATTTTCCTTAATGAAATTATAGTTTACAGCATAGTACAAGAAAACCAAATGCCCAGACCATCAAGGTGGTCAGAGACAGATTTCACAATATCATCTAGTATACATCATGGTACAAAAAATTAAAGGCCCAACCTTTTGGGTGGACGCAGATAAGTTCCACATTGCCGAGCACTAGGCATGGCTATTTGTTGGCTTTCTTTAGCACGCTTTTCTTTCTCCCTCTCTTTCCATTCATTCTCTAACTCACTCTATTTTTTCCTCAGTTCTTCCATTTCCTTTTCCATTGCAATTTTCTCTTCCCTTTGCTTTTCCTTGTGTTCCAACATTGAGGTATCTGAATCCTTGATAGAGAAAAACATGGGGCCTAGTTCAGCAAGCCATTGAGGCTCAACAACAGTTACACACTGCATATATTCCTTTGTTGTGAGAAAAAGTTCATGATAGACTGTATAATCAGGAGTGTACCCCAAACCATATAGTGCACTGCTAGGATGTAAATGGCATGGCATTCCAGTCTTGCAGTTGACATATTCACCAACACCTTTTAATCGAGTTGCATTATGAAAGTATGCTGAACAAATTACTTTCCGAATAACATCCCAATTAGGTCCACAACGTGTCAGTGCTATTTTTTGCATTTTGAGGATATCCAAAAGCTGAGATCGTACTTCATGAGCTTTACGCAATCCCTTTACATGCAAAAAGTGATCATTGCACCAATCTCCTCGATACTGATTAGATTTCCATTGTTGATAAACATTCAAAAGTGTCAGGTGATCACTCTCCGGAACAAAATTTTTTTCTCTTGCTGCATCACTTTCTTCTTCCCTATCTTTAGGGTGGAAGAAAACAAATGGAATAGAGAGCATAGAAACAATAGTCTGAACTTCATTGACACAACCAAGTTCGTCTCCCATTAATAGCATTTTTGCTAAAGAAGGGTCAAGTGGAAATTCAACCATCTTCCTTCCAAGAACAGTCAATTTGCCCACATTATCAAGAGCACCAAGTACCCAAAGCTGATACATTGAGTTGAGAATGTTATCCTATGGTGGGGGATCCATGAAATCAAAATCGAAAAGGTTCTCAATGTTCAATGACTTCAATAGTAAGACAACATTCCCCAAGTTGGTGCGTTGAATTTTAGGAACTGGATTTGGAAGCATTTCATTCTGGTATGTTGTCTCAGTGTACAAACGATAGCATGTCCCAGGACCTGTCCTACTAGCTCTACCAACACGTTGATCTGCTGCAGCTCTACTTGTGGGGAAAACCTGAAGAGCATCCATACCCATTCTTGGATTATAGACTTTCAACTTGCCATACCCAAAATTAATGACATACAAGATGCCATCCACAGTAAGTGATGTTTCGGCAATATTTGTGGCAACAATACATTTGCGAGCACCATTTTCTGCTCTCTGGAATATTTTAGCTTGAAGATCTGAAGGTAGTTGAGAATAAATTGGAAGTATTGATAGCTGGGTTATTTTGGTTTTTGTAGTTGACTCTAACTGATCCATTCATTTTTCCAGTTCATAACAAGTAGCTTCAATTTCATCTTGACCTGTCATAAATATGAGAATATCTCCATGGGGCAGGTAATATGAATGGACATTGCTTGTTTGACAGCTGCTTCCACATAGTCTTCACAAGGTGATTTGCTATGGAGTACAGTAACAGGAAATGTGTGTCCTGGTATATTGTAAATAGGCACACTATAAATAGGACAATTGTGATAGAAATTAATGAGCAGATACATATGTTTCAAAGAGGCTGCATATAATACAATTTACAAGGTGAGCATACCTTCCAAAAAAATTGGAAAAATTTTGTGCATTAAGAGTCGCTGATGTTACAATGAGCTTAAAGTCATGGCGCCGTGCAACCACTTGATTTAATATGCCAAATAACACATCTGTATTAAGAGACCTTTCATGTGCTTCATCCATGACAATTATACTGCATAAGCAAAAATCAAAACTGAGATCCTGAAATGTATTACATTAGATAAGGCATTCAG
>MU226075.1:140386-151712 GCA_018584345.1 Thuja plicata
ACTTGCAATGTGCTTCACAGATTATTATCCAAACAATTATTCTGCTATGGGCCAGCACGATGATAAATTTTCTTTGATATCGAGAAGAACTATGCTTACTCACCTCTAATGTTTCTTATAGAATGCCGTTTACAATGTTTCTCACACAATGAAATTTTCAAAAAGATAAAACCCTCCGATATTACAAGAGCTTCAAATACAAAGATACACAGCTACATTTTAGGTATTCATCACTCTCTTGCAATAACAGAGGTAATATTTTTATAAGCCATAGAATATATAGAAGGTACCCAGAAAGGAAACATAAATAGAATGTATGCAACCATCTCAGGAAGCCCTGGGGTTTCGAAAGGACACCAAATCCATACATAAAGGTTTCAGGTTTTATATATTTGAATAAAATTTGCAAAGAAAAATGCCATAACTATGAAATGACAACATTGAATTCAATCCAAATTTCTTGCAAAGGAACTTTCAAGAAGCTCCCACAAAAAAAAACTTTAATAGCAAACCCTTGGCAGAAAGGATTAATAGTTACATAAAGAAAAGATTCAAAGACTACATCAGATCCATGCAAAATCTGTAGGGGACCAACTCTATGAGATATGATAATAGTAATTTTACAAAGATTAGCAAAAATGGAGTGTGTGCCCCTTACCTGTTGTGCGAAATCGCAGCACACGAACCTGTCTCCTCCCGCCAAAAGCACTTCGGCACACGAAATCGATCGCAGGCAATGAAAATTGTGTTTAACACTATTCTTTTTTTTTTTTTTCTGTATAATCCTGTGTTTGTCGATATTTCAACATTTCTTCTTAAACTTAATATATGTCGATATTTCAACATTTTCGGGAGCATAAACCAAAAAAAAAGAGTTTTACAAGCCAAATTGGCCTGCCGTCGAAAATTTTGGTCTAAAATATAGGCCTAATGTACTAGTGAGACTACCTATTTTTTAAAAAGGACTATGAGCTTTCTCCTGAATTTCTCTATTTTACTTGGAATGAACAATGGTGATGAATTAAAACAGGATAAATTATAATATTTACTGTGGGTTGTCACATAACTTAATTATAATTCACATCAAGTCTGACAATCATGGAGGATTCGGGAATAAAGGTATGATAGTTGTGCGATGTAGCACTAGAACTTTTAATGAGACAAGGCTAAGTACAAATTTGAGGTGACATAAAATCTTTCAGGCATAAATAGAAATGACAGTTTGGAATTAATACACTTCCCTCCCCCTACATAACATTGACAAGTGTCCACACTTGGCAAACGTGGCACGAGGGATGGAACTGGTGTAATGCCGTAATGATATATTTATTGCAGTACTAGATACAAGCATCGAAATCTATGCGCTAAAAATGGAATGAATTTGAAAAGTGCGTACCTATCATTCGATCTTTGCACATGCCAGAAAAGGTGGTGAGAGTGGAATGAAAGTGGCGGTGGCTTACGTCAGCATACCCGACTTCTTATTGAAAGCATTTAAAGGAAAAATGATGATGACATGGAAGGTGGGTGGGTGACAGATTATAGAAATGAGATGAGTTGGAAAGAAGAAATAGAAAGTGAATTGAGGAATGTACTTCATGTAAACACGAAGCATTTATTATGGACATGCTCGATGAATTTTTACTAAAGAGCTACAGGAAGAAGGTTTGCACCCTCTGCTGCAGGAAGTGTTACATGTTTCTCGTTTGATATTTTTTGTTGGAATTGCTGCAGGAAGTCTTCTTTTGTTTGAGGTTGGTGATACAACTTTAGCCAATGTCCATTGACTAGTAGCTTGAAGTGTACCATATCAATTGTTGTCAATTGGACAGCTCCATTGGTGAAAACATGGCTTATTTCATATGGCCCCAGCCATCTTGTCTGCAACTTGCCTGATATTTCTTTGAATCTTGAATCATACAGCAATGCCCAAGCTCCAACTTGAAATTGTTTGCTCTTTATATGTGAGTCATGCCATTTTTTCCTTTGTTTTTGGACTATTTCAGTTTTCTCCAGTGCAGATTTGCGCATTTCATCCAAGGAATTGAGATGTAGTAATCGCTCCTTCTGTGCTACAGGAAGATCGATATTTAACTCCAATGTTGTCCGCAGTGTTTTGTGTTCAAATTCAACTGGTAGCATAGCTGTTTTTCCATACAATAGTTCAAATGGAGTGAATCATGTAGTTGTCTTCCAAGTTGTTCTATATGCCCAGACAACTTCTGATAGCCTGCTACTCTAGTCCCGGTGATGCAAATGAACTTTCTTTGTTAAGATTGCTTCTATTTCCTGATTTATAACTTCAGCCTATCCATTGGCCTGAGGGTGATAAGGGCTTGACTTCTGATGTCTGATGTTATATTCTTTCATGAGCTCTGTTATTAGATTGGAAGTGAATTGGGTGCCGTGGTCAGTTACAAGTTCTCTCGGTACTCCATATTTGGTGAAAATCTCATCATACAAAAATTCTGCAACCTTATGGTCCCAGGCATGTTTCATAGCTTTTACCTCGAGCCATTTTGTCAGATAATCAGTGCACACTAGGATGTAAGACTTCCCATTAGATGGAGGGTCTATTGGACCAATGAAGTCCATACCCCATTTGTTAAATGGAGTGACCACCACTTGTGGATTTAATGGAATTTCATCAAATTTAGTCGGTCGGCCCAGTCTTTGACAGTTCTACTCCAAACTTCGTGCTCCCTAGGATGACTGGATAGCCAACAAAGTTTACTTTTGGTGCTAAGATGAAAAAATCAGCAGGGTATTCCCATGAGTCTAGGGTAACTACCACATCTTCTACAAGACCATCTGGAGTGACTATTGAACTATCAACAAGTTGTAATACTGTTGGTGTTGTTCTTAAGCCTTCTATACTTAGTCTATGCATTGTATCTTTTGTCATCACATTAATGGCTGCCCCTAAATCAACTAAAGCATTTTTAATAGATTGTCCATTAATTACCAAGTCAACTACTTGACTTCCAGGGTCTGAATACTGTTAAATTAAAGCATCAAATTGATTAATATAATCATATAATTGATATCATATATATGTATATATATACATATATATATATATATACATATATATAATATGTTATTATTAATAATCAATTATTATTATCGCTATTCATAACAGTCGATATATATTAACAACTGATTATATATTATTATTGTTGTTCATAACAGTCGATATATGTTAATGACCAATTATATATTATCGGGTTTCATTAAACACAGTCGCTGGTCGACATAAACATATACATGATAACCATTAGTTAATGGTTATCGTAACACATTGTTAATGTGTTACAATAACCATTAACTAATGGTTATGCAAACATCTATACACAATGCGCCTCCACATGAAACAACGCCAGCCTATACACGACTGTGTAAAGGCATGACTCGACGTGGCTTTAGCCACGTAGAGTCATGACTTTACACAACCGTGTCCCATCACTCATATACTAATACGGATAGTATGGGCTAAGAAAGACAATCAATCATAGTGGCATTATCTTCTCTCAACAGCATACTAATAATTAGTAATATATATATATATATATATATATATATATAAATAATATATATATACATAATCAGTAAAAGTATATATATAGAATTCAACATAATTATAATAGTAAGATTTTCTCTATTTACGATCCTTTAAATTAACATGGTATCAGAGCCTCAATAGAAGGAAATCTTTTGAAACTAAAATTTATATTACTGATTGTTTAAAATAAAAGAAAGAGAAAGAAGAAAAAAATGGCCAACAGTATCAAAGTAGAAGAAAGACTTGAAGGAGCATCTAATTTCTTCTCATGGAAAATTCAAATTCTTACCTTGCTTGAAGAACTTGAGTTAGATTCTTATGTTGAAGAAAATACAAGCATGTCGGAAAAAGAAACAGAAAAAGCAACTTGGAAAAGACGTAACAACAAAGCCAAGAAAATTATAATTGATTCTGTTAAAGATCATATTTTCCCCTCCATAGCAAGACTTAAAACTGCCTATGAAGTATTCAAGACCATCCAAGATACATTTGAGATTAAAAATACTAGCAGATTGCTTACACTCAAACAACAACTACTAAATCTCAAAATGAGTAAAGGGGAAACCATTACATCTTACTTTCTTCAGATTTCAGAACTAAGGGATCAACTCTCCACCACTGGAAATAATGTTGATGACATGGAGCTAACCTTAATAGCCCTTAGAGGATTACCCATCACATGGGAATCATTTATTCAATGTATAACATGGCGTCCTTCCCTACCCAAGTTTGATCAGATCAAGAATGATTGCACTCAAGAGGAATCTTGGTTAATATCAAGAGGAATCAGACCTACCAAAGGAAATGAGATTCAAGCTCTTCACACTTCAAATTTCAATAATAATAAAAGGAAGTTTAAACATAAGAAAGGAAATTGTAACACCAGTCATGTAGGGAATTCCAATAAACATCATAAAAACTGAGATTTTTCTAAAATACAGTGTTTCAAATGTGTTAAGTTTGGTCGTACTCATAGATACTATCCTGAAAAGAAGAAAATTTAAGCAACGTTAGCAGAAGTAAAAGGAGCAAAAGTATCATTATTCTTCCTAGTATTATCAAGTGAAGTTAACTCAAATAAGAAGACTTGGATAATAGACAGTGGAGCTTCTCAGCATATAACAGGATTCAGAGATCAATTTGAAACTCTAGAAGAAGATTCCTCCAAAGAAGTCACTATTGGAGACAACTCCACATATCCAGCAAAAGGAATTGGGACCTGCTCAATCAAATTAAAAACAAGAGTAACTCTACAATTGAAAGATGTTCTCTTTGTACCAGGCATAAAAAGGAATCTGGTCTCCATCTCAGGATTAGCTGATCAAGGCTATCATGTTACATTTCAGGAAGACAAAGTGTTATTATGGCCTAAAAACACCAACCTTAAAAATGCCATTTCAATAGGGTATAGAGATGGAAGTCTATACAAACTATGTAATATTCATCAAACAGCCTTATGTAATGAAGTATCATGTTCTAATCAACTATGACACAGAAGATTAGGACACCTTGGATTTAACGCTCTTCCCTCCATAAAGAAAATCACTACAAGCATACCCAATTTTAAATCTGATCATATTGGAACTTGTAAAGGATGTGCTCTAGGAAAAATTATCAAAAGATCATTTTCTACTAGTGAACGTAAAACCAAAGATATACTAGAACTCATTCACACAGATTTATGTGGACCTATGTCAACTCTCTCACTAGGAGGATATTCATATTATGTGATCTTCATTGACGACTACGCTAGAAAAACTTGGATCCGATTTCTTAAACTCAAAGAGTCAAATGAAGTATTGTTAAAATTCAAAGAATTTAAAACATTAGTAGAAAATCAAACTGGGAAGAAAATAAAAATTCTAAGATCAGACAACGAAGGTGAATACATCTCTTAAAATTTTAAATATTTTTACATTTATGTTGGGATTAAGAGGGAGTATACTGTACCGTATAATCCTTAACAAAATGGAGTAGCAGAAAGAAAAAATAGAACTATCATTGAAGCTACCAAAGCTATGATGCATGATCAAAATCTTCATACCTCATCCTGGGCCAAAGCATGCAACACCGCTGTGTACATTCAAAATAGATGTCCTCACTCAATTTTAGAAAATGTTACACCTGAAGAAGCCTTCACAGGGAAGAAACCAGATCTAAGTCATCTAAGAATTTTTGGATGTCCAGTATTTGTCCACATTCCTAAAGAAAAGAGAACCAAACTAGAACCCTCTGCGAAGAAAGGGATATTTGTTGGCTACAATGAAACTACTAAAGGATATAGGATCTACATACCATGACAAAAATCTATTGACGTTAGTAGAGATGTAAAATTTGAAAAAGACATTGCTCTCAAACTCTCCACACTTATAGAAGAAGGACCGAATGAGAATCAGAGGGAAAATACTCACAACATTGAGAATCAGAGGGAGAATATTCAGGATACTGAGAATACACTTCAAAATGATGAGAACTACATTGTTGAAAATCTAAGAGAAAATACTATAAATATTCCCCCATCCAATCTTGAAGAGGTTGATATTCCTAACAACAAGAAAAGGCCACTATGGGCAAGGAAAATGTTTGAAGAAAATAATATTGAACCAGATGAGATGTTCAAAGAAAGTAAGAGAATGAGAAATCAGAAATGCTATCTTGCACTTATGGCTGAACTCACAAAATCTAAACCCCCTAATGTAAAAGAAGCATTAACATGTCAAGCCTGGAAAGATGCAATGATCAAAGAATATCAATCCATAGTTAAGAATGATGTTTGGGAAGTAGTACCAAGACCCAAAGGAAAGTCAGTCATTTCTTCAAGATGGTTATTCAAAATCAAATATGCTTCAGATGGTAGTATTGAAAAACATAAGGCCAGATTCGTAGCTAGAGGTTTCTCTCAAAAGGCCGSTATTRATTACGAAGAAACCTTTGCTCYGGTTGCTYGATACACATMTGTAAGAACCATTATAGCCATTGCAGCATCTAAAGGTTGGAAGATACATCAAATGGATGTAAAAAYTGCATTCCTAAATGGAGTGATTGAAGAAGAAGTATATATAKAACAACCARAAGGTTTCAACACCCATGRCAAAAATAAYTATGTCTGCAAATTAAAGAAAGCACTCTACGGTCTTAAGCAAGCTCCCAGGGCTTGGTATGAACRTATAGACAGTTATCTCTCCAAGTTAGGGTACTCCAAAAATGAAGYTGACCCTAATATATACTTCAAAATATACAAAGGTGATATGGTAATTCTAGTCCTCTATGTTGATGATCTACTAATAATAGGAGAAGATCATCTCATTGCTAAATGCAAACAAGATCTCACAAATGAATTTGAAATGAAGGACCTAGGGTTATTATACTACTTCTTAGGATTGGAAGTACTACATAAAGAAAACTACATTCTTCTAAATCAAAGGAAATACACCTTGGACATTCTAACTAGATTTAGAATGATGGAGTGCAAACCACTAACCACTCCAATGGAAACAAATCTTAATAAACTCAAAGATGAAGCAACATATTCAAAACCTACATATCCTACAAATTAAAGACAACTAGTTGGGTCACTTATGTACTTAGTCAACACTCATCCTGATATCTGTTATGCTACAAATGTTTTAAGTCACTTCATGTGTGAACCAAAGAAGATTCACCTAGCAGCTGCCAAACATATTCTAAGATACTTATGTGGTACAATTGAAATGGGCCTAAAATACGAGAATACTGAGATTCAACTTCAAGGATTCACTGGCTCTGATTGGGCTGTAAATTCAATCAATCGTAAAAGTACTATAGGATGTTTCTTTAGTCTTGGATCAGCTATGATTTCCTGGTTCAGTAGAAAACAATTAGCAGTTGCTCAAAGCTCCACTGAAGTAGAATATATGGCCTCTTCAATGGGAGCTCGAGAAGTAGTATGGTTAAGGAAATTACTATTTGGATTGTTTGGTAAGCCATTAAAACCCACCATAATTCATTGTGACAATCAAAGTTGTATCAAACTTTCAGTAAATCCAGTCTTTCACAATCGCTCCAAACACAGAAATTTCGTACCACTATATAAGAGATATGGTAGACAGGGATATCATTAAGTTGGTCTACATCAGTACTAAAGAACAAAATGCTGACATCTTCACCAAGCCTCTTGCGAAGTTGAAAATTGAGTACTTCAGAAAGAAACTTGGTATGGTTAAAATGTGATTAATTTTTTGAGATTAAATCTCACTATTATGATTGAAATATTCATGAATAAAATTAAAATTAAATATTGCAATATTGTGTATGTTGAAAGATGATGATCTTTCTTGTGTGTGAAGTCACTATTGTAAGGTGACAACCTACAATAGTTTGACTTATGTTATCGTTCAATCCAGTTCTGAATTAGTCAGGGATTACGATAACAACTGGTTCAAGTTTTGATCTGGATTGTGCCAGATATCTTGACACCAATGTTTATCCTTATCCAGTTCTGAATTTAGTTGGGGATTAAGATAAACTTACTTATCAGGTTGAACTATGTTTTGGATTATGCCGGAAGTCCTGATTCAAATAATCATGAGTTATTTAAAGGGAATATTAACAGAATTCCAATAACACCCTCATCTTCTGAATATTAATCTCCTCTTGCTAAGAGGGAGTGTTAAATTATAGCAGCAAATTGATTAATGTAATCATATAATTGATATATATATATATATATAATATGTTATTATTAATAATCAATTATTATTATCGCCGTTAATAATAGTTGATATATATTAACAACCGATTATAAATTATTATCGCTGTTCATAACAGTCGATATATGTTAACAACCGATTATATATTATCGAGTTTCATTAAACACAGTCATTGGTCAACATAAACATATACACGATAACCATTAGTTAATGGTTATTGTAACACATTGTTAATGTGTTACGATAACCATTAACTAATGGTTATGTGAACATCTATACACAATGCGCCTCCACATGAAACAACGCCAGCCTATACATGATTGTGTAAAGGCATGACTCGATGTGGCTTTAGCCACATAGAGTCATGACTTTACACAACCGTGTCCCATCACTCATATACTAATACGAATAGTGTGGGCTGAGAAAGACAATCAATCACAGTGGCATTGTCTTCTCTCAGCAACATACTAATAATCAGCAATAATATATTTAAATAATATATATATACATAATCAGTAAAAGTATATATACAACATTCGACATAATTATACTAGTCAGATTTTCTCAATTTACGATCCTTTAAATTAACAAATACTTGGGTATAACTACCTTTCTCAACATGATATCCGCAAGTTTCCCTATGACATGAACTGTTTGAGGGTCCTTCTTCTTCCTCCCAGGCTTTTTAAGACATGCATCCTTAATAGATTTCCCATAGATATGAACGTCTTTGATAGCTTGAAACAGAGGTATTTGGATGTGCATATTTTTTAGCTGCTCAAGAATATCAAAAGCCATTTCCTCTTGGGATATAGTCTTTTCTATTGTGAGCCTTTGTGAAAAAGGATGTTCAACTGAGGTTTCATCATCGGTTTTGCTAGATTTTTGAGTTGATGGGGTGGTATTTTGCAATATAGCCTCTGGAAGAGGTGCTGATGCTGTAGGAGTGTCTGCAACTTCTATGATAATAGGATGTTTGGGTGCAGGTAGAGTAGTACCTGACCTCAGATGTATGTCAGATATCTCTAGAGTGTAAGCAAGATACTGCTGTGTATCAGTAGTATACATTGGCTACTGCTATTGCTTGCTATTTGGATTTGGTTGTAGCTGAGCAGGAAATTACATTTGCTTTGGATTGGGACTAGTGGCTGCAGGAGGTGGCATTATTGCAGGAGGTGGAGCTGGCGGTGGCAGTTGTGGAAAAGCAAGATTTTGGTTAGGCCACTATGGAGGCCCCCTCCATTGATTATTTTGCTACCAATTTCCTTGCGGTGGTTGCTATTGGTTTTGCTGGTTAGGCCATTGGTTATTTTTCTGGTTAGGCCACTGGTTATTTTGCTGGTTAGGCCACTGGTTATTCCAGGTTGGCTGAGAGTATTGATGAATATTCTGATAACTTTGGTTTTGCCATTGACTATTGTACGGATTTGAAAATTGCAATGGGTCTTGAGGCATACCTTGTCATGGTGCCCATGGGCGATGTTGAGAAAAAAAGAACACTTTCTCATCATCTCCTTCTATCTTCATGTACTCAATAGGCAAATGTTGATTTTCCAGGTTCGCCACCAACTTGCATCTGTAGTCTTTCTTTTGTTTACGGCAATGAGGACAATACTCAGCCAGCTGCAATTCAACGTCTGCATGTTTCTTCTTGGAATTCATAGTGTCAATATGTGTGGCAACATCATTAATGATGTCTTTCTTAAATTTTTTTAGCAAATTAGATATCTCCAACTTAGAAATGCCTGAACTTCTCCCTTTAATTATTGTAGACCGATATCCTCTCCTTTTCTTCCCAGTTGATCTGGAGTAGTTGAGATAGATTTTCTTGAGATCATCCCAAGAAGATTGGGATATGTCCCCACCAGCCATGAGGTCCAATGCTTCCAGACAACTGTCATTCACTCCTCTCAAGAAGACTAGTTTCTGCAAATCCTCAGCTAGAACATGTTGAGGGTTCTTCTGCATAGTATACATGAAATGTGAAACATAGTGTTGGAAAGTGACAATGCAAGCAATTGTTATTTTGTCATTGTTGTCAAACCTTAACTTGTGAGACTATTGTTATCTGTTTGAGTACCATATCTATTGGTGATGAAAAAGATTTAACAAGAAGACCAAGTGAATGGTTGAGTTAAGGCACATAATAGGGTACTTGATCAGTTGACACTCTGGCAAAGTAATTAGTTGTTTATCTTTCAAAGACAATTTTTCTGGTTATTTTGTGCCAAGCAAATTTGGCTTGTGTCGAGAAAAGTTTCTAGTGTCGAGTAAATTTTTTTGTGCCGAGTGAAGTTGTTTGTGACGAGCAAGTTTGTTCAATGCCGAGCACCAATGAAATTGCCGAGTGAAAACAGTGATGTTGGTCGACTTACAGTAATTGGATTAATGATGAGATTTGAGATCTCTAGCTGACTTAGTTAATTTTATTGGGATATGTAATGTTAATTAAAGATTGATCCACGTCATTTAATGTATGGGTAACCATAATTAATACATGGTTTCAATATTTAATTAGAGACTACCTTGGAGAAGTAAATGTAATGCAATGATGGAATGATCCGTTGGATCTGACCTAACCTAAGATCTACGATCTTGATTAAGCGGCAAAAGATTTATCTAACCTAGACAAAGAGGTATATGATAACCTCAGGGGGTTATTCATTAAGTGTGAAAATGGATGTGAGTATGCAAAAGGATTGCATAGTTGATTTACAGTTTGGCATGACCTAGCAGAGAAGGCTGAATACAGAAGCAGAGAGTTGCATGTGTGATTGCTTGATGGATTTCCAAGCAGATCAGAAGATTGGAATGATAATGCAGGCCATCCAATAAGTTAACATCAGAGCTATAATTGGATCTGAATTTGCAAAGTAAGTTGTATGTATCAGATCACAACTGTTGATTACTTTCTAACCATTGTATCAGTCAAAATTCTTTAACAAGGTCGACCTAACAGTCATTTGTATAAATCCTCTAACAAGGTGACATTCAGGTGGAATGTTCTAAGTCCTCTAACAAGGCCACTCCTGATAGGGTGATTAAATCCTTTAACCAGGTCACACCTAATAGTGTG
>MU226075.1:158054-181502 GCA_018584345.1 Thuja plicata
TAAGTTGTTGACATATGCTACTGCTGCTGAGTAGATCTGAAATATAGAAAGTTTTATTTGCTACATCTAGACCTGAGGATAACTGATTCACCCCTCCCCTCTCAGTTATTCTAAATTCATTCTAACACATAGTCCTCCAAGGTTTCATCCTCTTTCTGCGACATTCTAAAAATGTCATCTCCTCTTGGGTCACTCCCCTTGCAATATTCTTTGTATTTCTATAGAAATAGGGTCTGCATCTCATCCCATGTGCCTGCTACATTTTCTCCTAATCCCATGAACCATCGTAAGGCTGACTCTTTCAGTGTTGGTGGAAACAACTTGAGTTTGTGGGCATCAATTTTATAGTCAAAGCTACGATAGAGGATGTCGAACTCAAACAAAAAGGTGTCAGGATCTTTGGTTATCATCCCATAAAATTTTGGAAGTGCAGCTGAGGGTATATTCTTGAGGTTAACATTGTTTATAAGGCTCGACAGAGGAAATGGGAAAGTAGGGTGTGCCATTACTGGAGGTATCGGAGGTGGAATTTTCTATTGGAGAGGAATATTAGCCACAAGATTGTTATTAGCAGGTGAGTTTGGGTCAGAATTATCAAGAAAGCTGGCCAAGATTTCAGCAGAAGGCCGAAAACCAATTATATCAAAAGGTTCTGGTCTAGCGAAAGATGCTGCAGGAAACTCGGGACTTGCGTCAACAAAAGGCAATTCAACTTCTTCAGCTTGCTCATTCAAATTCACAGGTTCTCCTGGAAGAAATCTACCATATTCGTCTCTTCTTCTTCCCCATCGATGCATGCAAATGAATTCTTCACACTGGTGAAGCAAATTTAGGACCACAAACCACTAAGCTAACTAAAACAATGAAAAAATGACTCAAAAAGTTTCTTAGCTTGACACCATCCCCCGACAGCGGCACCAAAAATGAACCGCATCACAATAGGTGCTTAGTAATCATGCCCAAAGCCTCTCTTAGGAATAGTTTATTCAATCTAACGATCACTTCTCCCACCATGAGGTGCATTTAGTTTGTCAACCCAGGGACGTATACTTGAAATGGTATGGCACAGTATGTGCAATAAGTTCCTTAAGGAGCCATTCTACCTATGCTGCAGGAAAGTAAAATACATGAAAGGAATCTATACTAGGGTTGCAGGAAAGGAAACACACTTAGCCCTTACTAAAATGAATTCTACAACTTGCAAGCTCTACTTAAATCTATTCTTTCAATCTAGAGCATTCACTATAGCTATCCTTGCAGGTGTTGTAGGAACATTCATGAAGTACAATGCGATAGGAAGAAACTGTAATCTTATATCTAGAATGCTGGAAATGTAGAAAGTAAATCTATTCTACCTCTACTCTAATCCACCTACCAAGTGGGCCCCCTTGGTCAGCTTCTGCTAATCTATGAACATAGAATATGAACCAAAAGTTACTTCATTATATTTCATAATGGATTACATGAGAATAAGACATGAAGCTGAAAGTGAACTTGCTGAGAAAGATACGATCAGAACATTGCTTTTCTTCCAAAAATCCAAACTTACAAACAAACAGTCTCCTCCCTATAAATAGAGGATTCACTTCTTTATTCCAAAATAGAAAATAAACTAACTAAATAAAATCGCTCCAAAGAGAGAAATTAGGAAGCGCAACGACCCATGACATGCACAATGAAGTCTGGGCGATCAAGTCAACATGTTGGTAATACGGAGGGAATATAGTAGAGCTAAATTTATGAATCTTTGAAATAGTGGCTCTTGATTCACCACAGTTGTGTTTTCTGATGCCATGATGGCTTACCCGCTCGAAGCTAGTCTTTACGTCCTCCTTCAATGTTGTCGACCACTCCCAGTGACTCCTACTTCCTGGAAAGATTAGTTAATATGCAAAAGATATTCATGCAGGCAGCTTATCAAATTAATCTAGATGTTAGAACACACATTCTGATTATTATATGAAATACTACAACATATATATAATATTGGTGTAATATGACATATCTATTCCACCCATGGTTTAATGGTTCTTTCTATACTTAACAAAATTTCAACTGACTAGAAGTTCACAATTGTTCTAATAATACTTGAAAATAGAGTGTAAGGATTAATATAATAGAGATAGTAAAATAGGCTCATCAGTAAGGTGTCATAAGGTGTCCTAAGGTGTCCTAAGGGGTCATAAGGTGTCATAAGGTGTCCTAAGGGGTCATAAGGTGTCATAAGGTGCCCTAAGGGGTCATAAGGGGTCATAAGGTGTCATAAGGTGTCCTAAGGTGTCCTAAGGGGTCATAAGGTGTCCTAGAACCCCTTATGACCCTTTAAAACCACCCTCTCTACATTAATGTGTCCTAGGACCCCTTAGACCCCTTACAACCCCCTATGACCACTTACCATGCACTAATGAATGTTAAGGGTTCCTAAGGGGTCTTAAGGGGTCCTAAGAAACATTAATGTATCCTAAGACCCTTCATGGCCCCTTACAAACTTTTAAGACACCTAAGATGTATGATAAGGGGTCCTAAGGGACCCTAGGACACATTAATGTGTCCTAGGGCCCCTTATGACCCCTTAGAACCCTTGAGGATCCCTCTCTCTAAATCTTAGGGGTTGTAAGGGATTTTAATGTGTTGTAGGACCCCTAAGACCCCTCATAGTCCCTTAGGACACCTTACCATACACTAATGAATGGTAAGGGGTGCTAAGGGGTAGTCAGTGGTCTTAAGGGAACCTAAGACACATTATTGTGTTGTAGGACCCCTTAATACCCCTTACAATAAAATGATGAATGGTAAGGGGTCCTTAGTGGCCTTAAGGGGTTTTAGTACACATTACTGTGTCCAGGGACCCTTTAAAATACCTTAGGACCCCTTACCATACACTAATGTATGGTAAGGGGTCTTAAGGGTCTTACAACACATTATTTTGTCCTAAGAGTTTGTAAATGGTCTTAAGGGATCCTAGGACACATTAATGTCTCTTAGACTCCTGTTTGACCCCTTAAGAGTCTTTATGACCCCTAGGATGTATGGTAAGGGTCCTAAGGTTTCCTAAGGTTCAAAAGGGGTCCTAGGACACATTAATATGTCTTAGGACCCCTTCTGACCCTTTAGGATCATTGAAGACCTCTCTCTACATCTTAAGGGTCATAAGGGTTGTTAAGGTGTCTCATGACACATTAATGTGTCCTTAGACCCCTTAGGATGCCTTACCATACACTAGTAAATGGTAATGTGTCCTAAGGGGTTATAAGGGGTCATATGACACATTAACGTGTCCTATAACCCATTAGGACCCTTTACAACACCTAAGTTGTATGGTAAGGGGTCATAAGTGTTCTTAGTTCACATTAATGTGTCCTAGGATGCCTTATGACCACTTAGGATCATTGAAGACCCCTCTCTACATCTTAGGGGTTGTAAGGGTTGTTAAGAGGTCTTAAGGGGTCCTAAGACACAATAATGTGCCCTAGGTACCCTTATGACCCATTGCAACCCTTTAGGACCCCTAAGATGTATGGTAAGGGGTCCTAAGGGATCATATGGGTCCTAGGACATGGTAATGTGTCCTAGGACCCCTTATGACCCCTTAAGATCCTCTAGCTCATGTCTCTCTACATATTAGGGGTCATAAGACGTGTTAAGGGGTCCTAAGGGATTTTAAGTGGTCTTAAGGGATCCTAAGACATATTAATGTGTCTTAGAACCTCTTATGACATCTCAGGACCCTTTACAATCCCTAAGATGTATGATAAGGGGTCCTAAGGTGTCCTAATGGGTCATAAGGGGTACTAAGACATAGTAATTTCTCCTAGGGCCCCTTATGACTCCATAGGGCCCTTTTATAACCCTCTCTCTACATCTTATGGGTCATAAGGGTTGTTAAGGGGTCCTAAGACACATTAATATGCCTTATGACCCCTTATACCCCTTAGGACCCCTGACTATACACTAATGAATGATAAGGGGTCCTAAGAGTTTTTAAGTGGTCTTAAGGGATCCTAGGACACATTAATGTGTCTTAGCACCCCTTGTGACCCCTTAAGAGTCTTTACGACCTTTAGGATGTATGGTAAGGGCTCCTAATGTTTCCTAAGAGTCAAAAGGGGTTGTTTCCTAATGTGTCTTAGCACCCCTTTTGACCCTTTAGGACCCTTGAAGACCCCTCTCTCTACATCTTAAGGTCCATAAGGGTTTTTAAGGTGTCTTATGAAACATTAATGTGTCTTAGGACCCCTTAGACCCCTTAAAATCCCTTAGGATGCCTTACCATACACTAGTGAATGGTAATGTGTCCTAAAGGGTGTTAAGGGGTCTTAAAGGGGTCATATGACACATTAACGTGTGCTAGAACCCCTTATGACCCCTTAGGACCCTTTACGACATCTAAGATGTATGGTAAGGGGCCGTAATGTGTCATAATGCATCCTAAGATGCTTGATGACCACTTAGGATCATTGAATACCCCTCTCTACATCTTAGGGGTTGTAAGGGTTGTTAAGGGGTCTTAAGGGGTCCTAAGACACAATAATGTGTCCTAGGATCCCTTCCCTTTAGGACCCCTAAAATGTATGGTAAGGGGTCATAAGGGATCATAAGGGGTCCTATGACATGTTAATGTGTGTTAGGACCCCTTAGGACCCTCTAGAACCCATCTCTCTACATATTAGGGGTCATCAAGGTTGTTAAGGGGTCCTAAGACATATTAACATGTCCTAGAACCCTTTATGACCCCTTAGGACTATTTATAACCCTTAAGATGTATGATAAGGGCTACTAAGGTGTCCTAATGGGTCATAAGGGGTTCTAAGACATATCAATGTATCTTAGGACCGCTTATAACTCCTTAGGTCCCTTGAAGAATCATCTCTCTACAGCTTAGGGATTGTAAGGTTTGTTAATGTGTCCTAGGAACCCTTACGACCCCTTATGACCCCTTATCATACACTAATGAATGGAAAGGGTTCCTATGGGTTTGTTGGTGGTCTTAAGGGGTCGTAGGACACATTAATCTTTCCTAGATCACCTTATGATCCCCTAAAATGCTTTATAAACCCTAGGATGTATGGTAAGGGGTCCTAAGGTGTTCTAAGGTGTTCTAAGGGGTCATAAGGGTCTCTCTCTCTCTCTCTCTCTCTCTCTCTCTCAACATGGTTAAACATACATGTCAATTACCAAACATACCATAGCATAAACAATACAATGATAAATTATCCTTAAGTGATCATGCACAAGTCAAGGGATTAAGGTTACAATCAATAGTCCCCTAAGAATCATGCTGAAGATAATGTGATGATTCCTGAAATTTGGCTAAGTCTAAAATTTTCTAAAAACCCTCAAAATCCAAAATCTTTATCTTAACTCCTATGAAGCTGAAACCACTCTCAAACATACTAAAAAATATATACATAAAATGTAACTTAAATATAAGTTATTACACTTAAATGTTATATTTTATGTATTGTCCTACTGTTGGAATTGGTTTGGCAAGGCTTGTTGGAATTTCTCTCCCTCCCTCCCTTAAGACTTTTCTTAATTTTACATAGCACATATGCGCTATAGTGCATACACTCTATAGTGCATATGCGCTATAGTGAATACGTGCTATAGTGCACATGTGCTATAGTACACACACACTATTAGCTTTGATTTCCCAAGCCTTAGGCTCGGGCAATCCAATCCATAACGCGTGCACCCTATTGCTTTTGGGGGACCAACAAAAGATTTGGCATCTTTTTGGTCCCCCATCTTCATGCATATACCCATTTATGATACTTTAATAGGACTTTATGATGATCTTTCATTTGATGATCTATGCATGTGATGGTTACATTGATGTTGATTAGTTATGCTATCATTATAATTGTGTTTATATTATAATTATGTTTTATGCTTATGATATATTATAGAATAACCCATGATTTAGGAGATTTTATTAGGATTCTTAAGATACTGATGTGCTTCATGTTATATGATTTTATCATTTTCATGATGTGATAATGTGAAGAGGGAGGATGCCATATTATTCATTTGCGACGCTCATACGATGTTCTGAGTCTCTTTTCAATGATTGTGTTATCTAACATATTATATATGTATATGCATGTATGGTCCTTGTTGTGCAGGTGATATGCAAGTACAACACATGGACTCTACCTGTCTTCATATTTCTAAGCATGCCTTTATATTCCAGAATGGTGGTAGAAGGGAGATATCAAATTAAGAACCATGTGAACTTAGCCTTCCCATCATTTTGTTTAAGGAATAATCATGATTTTTGTATACCTTCTTAGATTGTCATGGTGACAAATCCTAATTATCTAGATTGTGTATAGTTTGGTTTGAGAGTGTGATTTTAGTTGTTTTATGGTGTTCAATGACGCATTCTTGTCTAGAGTGATTTAGGTTGGTTTCATCATGCTTCATGATACTTATTTTATTTTATTTAGTCATAATTAATATTTTAAATGTTATTCCTCTCTTATAATTCATGTTCTTGTTACCTAATTTTTTCTACAGCTCAACTCATGTAGAGATTTAGGTGTTTCAACTACACTAAGTGGTATACATTTTGTTCTAACATGTTATCCCGATTTCTAGTTCATTTAAATGAAAATGAAAAGAAAGAAGTATGATTTTCAAAGGGAAAAATATCTTTGATATTTCATGTAATCAAATATACTTCCCACATAAGCCCTGGGAATGACTGAAATCACATTCATCATGAAATATAAATTTAAATATACAAAGGTAACATATAAGAAGAAGAAGAGACCCATCATTTCCTGATGAATGTCAAATATTAACTTAAAGTCTTTAGTCTTCAGATCTGCACTTTATGCTTTCTTGTCATGATAACATCAGCTGTAGGGAGAGATAGATAAAGCTGTGTTAGAGCTCAGGGACCCTCATCTAAATATATGAAATATATGTAAATGCAGATTCACTTTTCAAAATGCATCAAATCATATTGAGGAAGGCGGAAAAGGAAAGATCAGAGATTCATGGTTTTATCAAATACATTTGTTTAAATGTGTAGGTATAGGTACATATTCATCATTGGTAGATTTCAACATGTGGGTTGAAATGGGATCCCACAAGGGTAGAGCCCAGTATGCAATTAAATGATAAGGATACAAATTCAATCAAAAAAGAAAAGGATAAGGCCTTGCATATGGAAATAAAAGATGGCTATATCAGACAATAACATGCATAAGGAAACCAACACAAGAGTAACTATAATTAAAAGAACATGTATATACAGGGATACAAACATCCAGGTAGAACAATGATTCAAATGTTAGAGCATAATAATCATTCTAGGACATCATGAATCAAGGATAAAATCAAAGAAAAGTCAAACACATGTCATTGATAGATCAAAGCAGTAGTTTAGGTTTAGCAGAGAAATGGTGCAAAACAGTCACAATGCACACACAAGAGACCATAAAAAAATTAAGTATCAATCATCATTTAGACAGAGGTATATTAGTGAATACATTCATTAATGACTGTCATGGACAAAAATACAATGCTTGAGGGGCAGTGTTTATCTTAGTAACCATCATAAAAGACATGATCAATAAAAGCACCACATATCTGATGCATTAGTGACTATGAGTAAAATAAATATGACTAGTGTTTTTCATTGGAAAATATAAAGACAAAGTACAAAAAGGATAATATTAGAAGAATGGTGCCAAATGAGAATAGTAGCATCAAGAATTTAGAACAATGATTATGGAAAGGATCAAAACACTATCACATAGTCACAATAATGAATAAAAATAAGAGTTTTTTATAGGTAATGTGTATCTTTCTATTAGATAGAGTTGCATTCATTCAAATGAAATAATGATACAAGCAAATTCAAAAAATATTAGGGACAATAATGTTATCATTCACCTATTGTTTTTCTTAATAAAACTCATTAGTATTTACATTTGAAAATGCTAAAGAAATGGTAACTAAGAAGATTGGGTAACTACAAGCATGTGGAGCTTTGGAGGAACAAGGAATGAAAAAATTATTATCAATACTTAGTGACTTCAAGCATGTACCATCATACAAACATGAACATAAAATATAGTGAGAACACCAATAAAAAATGTTCAATTATGTGATAATGATAACAATAGGATAGTGACGGGCTATATCATAGGCCTATTACAAAAAAAGGACATGTTACTTTAATGGTAACAAGAACTGCAAGGTAGTAACACTATCCTAAAGGTATGCAATGAAACATTCAATGGTTGAAATTCCATTATATTCTCCCATAATGAACCAAGGAAAATAAGTTATCAATAGAAGAAAATCAAATGCAAAACTAACAAATAAAGGTCTTAAAGCCACTATGTAACATCTATCTTTTTAGGGGAACAATTAATGTCAGAGACATGAAAATCAAAATGCACACACAAGAGACCATTAATAGATCAAGTATAAGTCATCATCAAGATAGAGGTATGACACAGGAGCATCCTGGGGTAGTTGGCAATCCCCTATCACCAAAAAATATGTTGGAGTTTGGTTTTTGATTTCGGTAGCAGGCTTAGTTGGAGACCTAAGATTCTTGATCATTTGGTGGTAGTTCTCAGTTGGAAGATATGTTTCTTCACTAATAGACTCAGTGACTGGGCTCGGTGGTTCTTGGTGGTGCTTTTCTTGGTGGTGTTCTTCTTGGTGTTACACTAATCAGGGGTGGCTATTCAGTTTGGTAGTGTTCCACTTGGTAGCACACTGCTCGGTGGTGTCTATTCGGTGGTGTTCGGCTCGGTCCTACCTCTCATTGAGTGGCTTGGATTTTGGTGTTCTTGATCACCGACAAGGTTATTATGATTTTTTGGGCTGGCCGAATGGTGCATTTAATTTGGGGTTGCATTGCTCATGTTTGGATCGACCGTTGGAGGTGTGAGGACCTAAATTTTATTTGGTTCTTTCTCATATGAAAATTTAATGACTGTTGTAGCTGACTGATGGATAACACATTAGGTTTTGTGTTCTTGAAGATGACTATTTTTTAATTGATTGTTTTATTGTAAATCCGACTTGTGGATGTGTTGTATAAAATTAGGGTATGGGTAGAGCTAGATAGGAGCTAGAGGCAGTTAGAAGCTGGAGAGATTGAGTAGATGATAGTTGGGTTAACTTGTGGGCTTGGGTAGATCTGATAGCATATCTAAGTCTTTTTGTCTTTGTATTTGGCCATAATCGAGAAGGCCTTACAACCCAACATGTTTGGTGTAATTCCATGTTATGGATAATATGAATTGATATTGATGTTATATCTCTTTGTGTTATGGTTTTCACTGTGTTGTCTGTTGAATGCTGCAAGGTTTGGACTGTCCATTCTTGGATCCTCTATCCTTAGGACTGCGTCAAGGTATATTAGTGAATGCAATCATTAATGAATGTCATGGAAAAAAATACAATGCTTGAGGGGAAATTTTTATCTTAGTAACCATCATAAAAGACAAGATCATGAAAAGTACCACATATCTTATGCATTAGAGACTATGAGTGAATTAAATATGACTAGTGTTATTTATTGGAAAATCTAAAGACAAAGTACAAAAATGATAATATCAGAAGAACAGTGTCAAATGAGAACAATAACATCAATAATGCAGAACGACACTTATGGAAAGGATCAAAACTCTATCATAAAGTCACATCAATTCATAAATAATAAGATTTTTCTGCAGGTAATCTTTATCTTTCTATCAGATAGATTTGCATTCATTCAAATTGAATAATGATACAAGCGAATTCAAAAAATATTAAGGACAATAATGTTATCATCCACCTATTGTTTTACTTAATGAAACTTATTGGTATTTACATGTTAAAATGCTAAAGAAATGGTAACTAAGAAGATTGGACAACTACAAGCATGTGGAACTTTGGAGGAACAAGTAATGAAAAAAGTGTTATCAAAACTCAGTGACTTAAAGCATGTACCATCAGAAAAAGATGAACATAAAATACAATGAGAGGACCAAGTAGAATTGTTCACTTATGTGATAATGATAACAATAGGATAGTGATGGGTTATATCATAGGCCTATTAAAAAAAAATGTTACTTTAATAGTAACAAGTATTGCAAGGAAATAACACTATCCTAAAGGCATGCATTGAAATAATCAATGGTTCAAATGTCATTATATCCTGGCAAAATGAACCAAGTAAAAGAAGGTATCAATAGAATAAAATTAGGTACAAAATTGCCAAATAAAGGTCTTAAAGCCACTGCATAGCATCCATATTTTAGGGGGGGAAATCAATGATAGAGCTATGAAAATCACAATGCATACACAAGAGAGCATAAACAGATCAAGTATCAATCATCAACAAGATAGAGTTATATTAGTGAACACAATCATTAATGAGTGTCACGGACAAAAGATAATGCTTGAGGGTCATTGTTTATCTTAAGAACCATCATAAAAGGAAAGATCATGAAAAGTACCACATATCTTATGCATTAGAGACTATGAGTGAATTAAATATGATAAGTGTTATTCATTGGAAAATATAAAGACAAAGTACAAAAATGATAATTTCAGAAGACTGGTGTCAAACGAGAACAATAGCATTAAGAATGCAAAACAATGCTTATGGAAAGGGTCATAACTCTATCATATAATCACATCAATGCATAAAGAATAAGAGTTTTCTATAGGTAATCTTTATCTTTCTATTTTTTTTGATCGGTAAAAAGTCATAGCCAAAATATTTATTAATATAATTTATAGTTTACAGAGACTCCATTCACTGCGGGAACTGGTAGGAAAGAATGGAGAAGAAAACCTCTAGTCTAGACTGGGGCCAAAGTCCAGATCATCATATTACATATATTTTATGAGCGCATTCCCTCATTTACAAAAAAATGGTATTAAACCATTATTTACATTGAATCCATATCTAAGAACATTCCTTTAGTTGTTTTAGCCTTTGGCATTACAATTCTATACTATTAGGTGCTATTTTTCCTTTGAAATTGATTTAAAAAATGGAAACCCTGTTCATCAGAGACCATACCACAAACCAGGCCTCTGAGCTCTGTCCTTCCCATCTTAGTTTAAGCTGTTCCTATAGACATTATACAACTACATAAAAATTGCTAACAAGATAAAAAATATAGTTAGTCCTTATGAAAAAATAGCTCTGTAAAGGTCAAAGTCAGATACCTTATTAAGATGTTGATGGTTATATCTTAGAATTGATTACTCCTAAGTTTTAAATTTGAATCATGTTTAATTTACTTAAGAAGAATAATAATGGCTGTCATTTCTAAGACACCTAACAAGCAAACAGTTAGTCACCTTTTATTGAATGACTAAATGTATATCACCATACTCGAATGAGGATGACACCTTTAACTATCTGCATAGGGTTGTTATTTAATGAGACCAAGTTTACTCCCAATTCGTCATTATTTTTAAATACTAAAATTTATAAATCTTAAACAGGAAAGACCCCTTCCACATCATCTTTAATTAATAATTTCTCTTTCTTTCCCAGATCATACATTCATAAAACTACAATTATCAGACAATATATCCCCTACCAAATCTGAAAAATGTTCGTAAGTGATAGATCATTACTTATAAGTCATTAGCAAGATTTGTTGTGATGAAGAAAATAATCTAAAATAGAGAGAAGAGGAGTAAGTCTTTATTGCATAACTCACCTGATAAAAGCATTACCAACTTAAGGTAATTTGTTCTGAACTATTCATTAAAGTCACCAAAGCCAACCAGAATAAATATGTAAATATCTATTTGTATCTATATACCTACATACACATGTATATATATATATATATATATATATATATATGTATGTATGTATACATGTATGCATATATTCCTATATATATCCATTCATATGCATGTTCCATATAGATCAAAATCCACATTAGTAAGAAGGTAGAAACTAATCAAACCTATCATAGTTTATTTCTATAGCTTCTGTGCCTTACCTCTTACTTCTTCTAATGTTTTTTAGAATAACTAAGCGGGTGTGTGTTGGGGGGGGGGGGGGGGGGTGAATCAGTGGCCTCAAAATTTAATCCAATAATTCAATCCAAAAATTTATACCATAAATATAAAACCTCTAGTTATCTTCAGTCCTACAAGATGTATGCATGTATCAAATATATGATGCTCAGTAAATATACTATTTATCCTTTCCTTAAGCTTTACCAAATAACAATCTATCTTTTCTTAACCTTTATCAAAATACAATAAATAACTTAGTGTTTACCGATCAATCCTGTTTCGATAATGTGTAAAGAAAAAAATCAAAGCAATGAATCATATACACATTTGACACATAAATTTTTAATGTGGAAACCCTGCTAGGGGAAAAACCACTTGGGACTGGTAACCCAAATTTTTCACTATTTTGAAGTGAGCTTGATGAAGAGCCAACCCTGTTAAAGGTTACAAACACACTGTTAAGTGTGACCATGTTAGAGGATTTAAAACTAATAGTTTATCACATGACCTATCATTCACTATCCTGTCAACATGAAAACCTTTTGATACTCCTTGGGATGTATCTCAATATATAAAGGATGGTTAAATCCTACTATGTTAAGAGATTTTATGAATCAATGGTTAAACTAAAATATTATATGATCTATTCATAAATACAACTTAATCTTGTAGATGTTCAGATCTATTGTAAGCTCATAATACCTTTCTGATCAATGTTCTCTTCAATTCCTTTGCTCCACTTCTTTCTGCTCGGTGAATACTGTTGCTTCTCTGTTGCTCGGTGTTTGCAGAATTCTTAGCTCTATTCTTCATCTTGTATGATTAGATCTATATGAAGACTTCTATCTTCATCAGAATTCTCTTCAACATTCCTCTCCTTAATAATGAATTACTTGTCTCCTTTTATAGACATGATTTCATTGTTTTTGTCCTTCTTGTTTTCTTCGTTGATCACTTCTTGATCCGTAAAGCTCGCCATGCTTGCTTTAGTTTTAATCCACAAAAATCTCCTTATTTTCTAGAATAAAACATGCTTTAAATCTCCTTCTTATCTTTATCTTTTAACTGATTGATGAAAACAAAGTAATCAAACATTTAACTGTAAATATGGCTCCCACCAGCTAAGTTGTTTTGTCATATCCTAACTTAAGTTCTCTTTGGTAAACACTTCAGCCATGCTCGGTGACTACTGCAGATAGCTCAGGCATCAACTTCAGTTCTATTCAATGACAACTACAGTTAGCTCAGTAATGCTTTCTTAGGTATCACTTTCTCGGGTAACACTGTTCGTCGAGTAACACTGTGAACTTCTGTGCTTGGGGTTCACTGTCCGTCGGTGTTTATTGTCACTCGATGTACATGACTACCGATGAAAAAAACTTTATCTCTTTGATTTCCTAAATTCTATGACATTATGTATATGAATAATCATAACATATTAAGTTGACATCAATGAAAATACAATACATTAACTGATTTAACATCTTGCATTTACTTTCTGCAGCTTAGTGATCATCAACTTTGTCATCTTCAAACAGTCATTCAGTTATAGTTCATCAATCTCTCCCTTTGGCATTGATGGAAACATACTACATACTACTAATACATTATGAAATATATCAGTTGTAGTTCATCAATCTCTACCAAACTTATTTTTCTATAACCAATAAAAATGTCTGACTCTCGGTAAGCTCTTCTAGCTTAGATTTGATTCTTGCAGAGTACTCTTCTTTATTCTTCATTCCCTTCACTGGATAGATGTAGCAACTTATGATTCTATCTCTCCCTTTGTTGTAGAATTTCTTCTCCTTTTTCTGGATAGATATGCAGTGTTAACTTTTCCAATTCTCTCCCTTAGGTGGATGGTTGTTTCTTTGAATCTGTCTCTGATGTTTTCATTCCCATTGTCTGTCTCAATTTTTGATGGATATTTATTTTCTCTCCCTTTGGATGATTATGATAGATATTTGATATCTCTTTTCCCTTTGACAACAATATATTTCATTGAATACTTCTCTCCCTTTGACAACAATGCCAATCTGTAATTTTTTTAATATATTCCTTGAATTTCCTCTCCATCAACAATTTAGCTCTGTAGTAGCCAACAATTTCTTAGGTGTTCAGTGCAGATAAGTACCTTGATGTGTACTGATATATCTTTGCATTCCATCTCTTTTCTTGCATCAACATGAATGATCTTCTAATTATGTGTAGGCTGATGCATCCTTTTAGTCAACTTAGTGACCAGTAGACAAGGGTCGGACCCCTAGTCTCCTCCTTAGGTACTCAAATGTATCTTTTGCAATGGCTTTGTGAATATGTCTGCTAATTGTTCTTTGGATTGAACATATTCCAATATCACCTCTTTCTCTTGCACTTGTTCCTTTAAGTTATGATACTTGATAGCAATATACTTTGTCTTAGCATGCATGACATGGTTCTTTGAAATGTTTATTGCACTTGTATTATCACAATAGATAATTACTGATTCAATAGTTTTCATATTCATACCTTCTAGTAATTGCTTGATCCATGCACTGTTAGAGAAATTTGCAGCAACAGTCACATATCCTACTTTTGTAGTGGATTATGAGATGCATCCTTGCTTCTTACTTATCCATGTGACAAGTCTGTGATCCATAAAGAATGCTCTTCCTATTGTGATATTTCTGTCATCTATGTTTCTAGCCCAATCAACATCTGTATAGAATTGAAGCTCAAATTTTCCTTCTCTTTTATACCACAGACCATAGTCTTCGGTATTCTTTATATATCTCAGAATTATTTTGATAGAAGTCATGTGTGATTCCTTGGGATTAGCAAAGAATCTTGCAACTATTCCAGCTTCATGTGTTATATCTAGTCTAGTATGTACAACATACATGAGTTTTCCAATCATAGATCTATAGAGGGTCTGATTTACCTCGGTTGACTTGTCTTCATTTGTTAGCTTGCATCCAGTTTCCATAGGTGTTCCAACTGGGTTGGAGTCCTCCATTTTGAATATCTTCAGAACTTCCTTGATGTATTTGAATTGTGTGATGTATATGTGGTCATCTTGTTGAAGAATTTGTAGACCAAGAAAGAACTTGATCTCCCCAAACATTGACATCTCAAACTCTTTTCTCATTTCATCAGCAAATAATTTGCATAACATATCATTACCTCCAAATACGATATCATCAACAAATATTTCAGCAATCAGAATATTATCATCAGTATCTTCTTTTAAATACAAATTACTGTTATCACTTGTTCTTACAAATCAAATACTTATGAGATAGGAGTGAAGTATTTCATACCATGCTCTCAATGCTTCTTTTAATCCATACAAGGCTTTGTGTAGTCTAAAAACCATGTTTCTCTTGTTAGTATCACTTCTGGTTTTTCAGTGTATACTTCTTCTAGTATTCCATTTAGGAATGCAGATTTGACATCCATTTGGTATACTTTAAATCCTTTATAAGCAGCATAAGAAAGTATAATTTGGACTCCTTCTAGTCTAGAAATGGGTGCAAAGGTTTCTCCATAGTCTATACCTTCTTCTTGTGCATACCCTTTGCATACTAGTCTTTCTTTGTTCCTTGTGACTTCTCCATTCTTATTCAGCTTGTTTTCTAATATCCATTTGGTACCAATGACATTATTGTCATCCAATCTAGGTACTAATTGTAGGATTTGAGAAATAAAAATCCACAAAATGCCAAGAATACCTGCATGCAAATAACCTATTATAGGAGAGAAGTAGAAAGAGGGAAAAAGAAGAACTTAGAAGTTGCTCAAAATGTGAGAGCAAAATTATAATATGAATTAATGAAGAAATAACTACAAAGTTCAACCTATAAAGGTGAATGAAACCCTAAAACTAGAAAAGCTAGGTTGCACATTAATAATTAATATAAATATTAATTATAATGCACCTAAAAGACAACTTAAGTAAACTAGAGTAATTAACAACTTAATTAATTAAATCAAAGTGATCTAATTAATAAGTGTAAACAAATAATTACTCTAACACCCCCCCTTAAGTGAAGCTCAGGAGGTAAGCTAACCTAGCAAAGCTATGAAAGAAGGAAAATGAGTCCTGGCAACAAGGCCTGATCAGGTACCCAAGCACAACCAAATCTCTGTAAAGCGGAGAAATAGAGAAAACCACATGGGAAAAACCCTACTCGAAGAAGAGATAGAAAAAAAAAAGAAAAGAATGGCTCAAGAGACTCTCTCAAAACCATAAGTACAAACAAAACCCCCATGAGAGAGGGATGAGACACCAAACCCCCCCCAAAATGATGGAACCCCTGTAGGAATGATCGAACCAATGGAACTCCAATGTGGAAGAAATAGAGGCACAGAGCAACTAGGAAACCCCTGAATGAGAGGTGAAATCAGAAGGCCAAGTTGGTGCTCAAAGGAGATGAGTGAGACTTCTGGAATGGAATCCCCAATGAAGGTGGGCCAATAGATGGGCTAAATCTGTCAGCTGGGAGGAGATGAAAGTCCTCAGATATGCCCTAAACAACTAGAGGGGAAGGCTCGATGCAGGGAGTGACCATAACAGGGACTACTGAAGAAGAATCATGCTGAACAAATGTAGGCACAATAGGAGGAGGAGGTGGAGAAGCCACAACACTAATCTTAGGAGCAACACAGAAGTTCAGGTGACCCGACTTCTTCTCACTAGGCACTTGTGAAGTAGGCGAGATATTCTCTGACACTGGAGATGGTGGACCAAAATGGGAGAAGGATTACAGGTGGGTGGCATGATCAACTGTCCCTATAGCAACAATGTGGCCAGTCGCACTATCTCAGATGTGTACAATATCTACAGTGAACTCAACTGTCTTCTCTGTCCCACTGTGAGTAATCTGATAAATGGAGAGAAGGTTCGATGAAAAGGATGGAACACATAGTACATCATGGAATGCACCACCATCGATGTCAATAGAAGCATGCCCACACACAAGAATAACAGTGTGATTCCCCATCAAGATGTGTGGGGTAGGAGAGGCCGCAAAAGATGAGAAGGAACTCCGAGAAGATGCCATATGATGTGAAGCACCAGAATCTAGCAACCACCTAGAAGAGGGAGCTATATCAGATGCACATAAGGCATGACCCTTTCTTTTGTTTGACCCATCTACCTGAGATGATGATGAAGAAGACCAGTGAGAAGAGGAGGAAGGAATATCAATGTTTCTCTTATGAAGAAGAGCTGTCAAATCAGCAATCTGTTGGGCATATCCATCTACCTTCTTCTGAAAGCACTGAGACTCATCATGATTGAACTTATTGCAATAAGTACACTTAGGTTTTTCTGTCTTCATTTTCCCCTTAGGTGAAGGGGGTGGGCCAGAGGAATGTTGGGAAGGAGAATCCTTCCAAGATTCTATGGATGATGATACCTATTTCTTCTTTGGTTTCCATGGAGATGGGTGAGCAACCAAGGCATGGCTCATAGAACCTGAAGCATCATTCAACTGTTGAATCTTTGACTGCTCTTGAGTCAACCGATCACAGAAGCTCACAAAGGAAGGAATATTATGCCTAGGACCTAAGGCATCCATAGTGGAATAGAAAGTGGAGAAAATTTAGAACTCTCCATGAAGCTTTGAGAGTATCAGAAAGATACAATCATCATATGATTTGGTCTTCCCACATCCTTGTAAAAGTGATCGGAGACCATTGAACTTCATCAAGAAGTCCTCAATGGTGGAAAAACTATCAGGAGACAAGGATGTCAACTTTGCATCAAGTTGAAGTGCCCTGAATGCATTCATTGTGCCAAACAAATCTGCAAACTTTCCCCAATAGGGTTGAGGAGTGATCAAACCATCTAGATGAAATATGAGGCTGTCTGAAATGTGCAGTGCAATCAAACCCATGGCTTCATCCATTTTATTTTTGTGCTGAAGGACCTCTAAAGGATCCTGCATAATAGGTTTGTTCTCATCTAGACATGACCATAAGCCATGTTACATGAGTAGCCTGGTCATGTGTGCTTTCTAGGTGTGATAATTGTGTGGTGTTAGCCGGGCCGGGCCACAGAGGGGTCCGACATTGAGAGAAGAAGTAGATGAAAGTAGAAGGGTCATTTCTAAATTAAAGTACAAAAAGAAAATGCACCACCCCACAATATATAAATCTATCCCCCGTACAACAAAGAAACAACTATAGAAAGTACAAAAAATGAGAAGAAAACCTGGATGCTAGATGCAGAGAGGGAGAAAATTGAAGCCTCTAATTCAATGCCAAAAATGAGAGCTCAAATGTCTAAATCAAAAAATGAGACTAGCATCATCATGTCCCGCTCGAAAACACCTTTTCAATGATATTTTGTTTTCCAAAAATGGACACTGTATGCACAAGTTAAGACCAAAAAACCAACTATGCCTCAGAAAAATAACTCTCTAAAAAAAACCAGTCACGGTAAAAAATTTGATGGTCAAATGACGTTCACAGTGCTCGGGAAAAAATTGACGGCCGTTAGCACGTCACAAGCCTGTCACCGAAATTTTTTTTTCATCATCGGAAAAATCAAAATCTGCCAGAAAATTTCAAAAAACTGTCGGGAAAATTTACCAGTAGGTGACGTCAGTAATGACATCACCTCTGCGTGCTGGTGCTGGCAGGCGGTGGCGTCACCAGCGGAGGTGGCGGCTGGGAGGCTCCCAAGCAGCTCCTAGGTGGCTACTCTATGCGGGTGGCACCGGTGGTCGGCCGATGGGCGGTGCACCGGCGGGGGCCGCTCCGGGTTGCATCCGGCAGGGCCGAGAAAAACCTAAAATGAGCCCTTTTTTTAAATTTTTTTTCTCAATTTGTGTGTCGTACGGCCTAGGAGGGAGAATTTTTTTCCCAGAGGTCACTGTGGTAAAAAATAGAAAAATTTATATAAATTTTGACTCTCCCAGGCCTTTTGAGCACGATGGTGGCATCTGTTTTCGCTAAAAGTGCTCCAGAAAAGAGCGCCTCCTCCAAAATGAAGAAAAATCCCTTGAGAAGTTGTGGCTTTCATCTTCGAATCATGGCTTCAAAAACCTTTAGACCAGGCAGCAGCAGGGAAGCTCTGATACCATGTAGGATTTGAGAAATATAAATCCACAGAACGCCAAGAATACTTGCATGCAAATAACCTGTTACAGGAGAGAAGCAAAAAGAGAGAAAAAGAAGAACTCAGAAGTTGCTCAAAATGTGAGAGCGAAATTATAATCTGAATTAATGAGGAAAGAACTACAAAGTTCAACCTATAAAGGTGAACGAAACCCTAAAACTAGAAAAGCTAGGTTACACATTAATAATTAATATAAATATTAATTATAATGCACCTAAGAGATAGCTTAAGTAAACTAGAGTAATAAACAACTTAATTAATTAAATCAAAGTGATCTAATTAATAAGTGTAAACAGATAATTACTCTAGCACTAATTTCCATGTTATGTTCTTCTCAATCTGCTCTATCTCTTCATTCATTACACTGACCCATTCTTGATTCTCAAGTGTAGTATTGATAGATTTAGGCTCAAAATCACAAATCAAACATCTATTGTTCAGAGACTTACTTCTTGTTCTCATTCCATCCTTTTGTTTCCAATGATATGGTTTTGTGGATGGTTTCTTCTAACATACTTTGCAAGTACCGGTTTATCTCTTTGTTCATCATTCTGATCATCATCTTGACCTTCATTTTGATCTTCATTGCTCGCTACATCATTGTGAGCAATTTCTTAATTTTTGGTGTTTGCAGCCTGATGCTCGAGTGCATTGTTCTGTCGCTCGGGAGCGATACACTGTTGCTCGGGCAGAGTGTTAGGTTCTTCACTGTAGACAAATATTTTTAGTATTTTGGTTCCTTTTTTCTTTCCTCATCATTTTTCTCATCAAATTCATCCACTTTGACATTTGTACTTTCAATGATTTTGTTAGAGGATTTGTTAAGACATTTATAAGCCTTGCTTTTGGTTGAATAACCTAGAAATATTCCTTCTTCACCTTTGGAGTCAAGATTTCCATTTCTATCATCTTTCAAAATATAACATTGACTTCTAAAAATTCTGAAGTAACTTACATTGGGTGTGTATCCATACCATAGCTCATAAGGTGTCTTATTGGTGTCTTTCTTCAATTGAACTCTATTTAATGTATAGACAATAATACTGACAACTTCTCTCCAAAATGTTTGTGTGATGTCTTTCTCAATCATTAGTATTCTGGCACAATCAATAATTGATCTGTTTCTCCTCTCAGCAATCCTATTTTGCTATGGTGTTCTTAGTGCAGAAACTTGTTTTTTAATTCCATGCTCATTACAAAAGTTAGTGAATGTATCAGAAATAAATTCTCCTCCTCTATCTGATCGTAGACATTTTAGTTCCTTTCCACTTTATTTTTCGGCTATAACTTTATACCATTTAAATATCTTGAATGCTTCTTATTTCTCTTTTAAGAACATAACAATCATCATTTTAGAATAATCATCTACAAATAGAATGAAGTATCTATCACCATAGTATCTCTTTGTTCTCATTGGTCCACATAGGTTAGTATGGAATAGCTCTAGAATAGCATTAGATGTGTAGATTTTTCTCTTGAAACTAGACTTTTTCATTTTACCTTATTGACAATTCTTACACATGACGTTGTCAGGTTTTGACATGCTCGGTAAGCCTCTTACTTTGCTTTTATTGCTTATCCTAACCATGTTGTCAAAATTCACATGACATAACCTTTTATGCCACAACCAAATGTATTCATTTTTAGCCATTAAACAAGTGGTATTAATATCATCAAGATAGAATAGGTTACCTTTTTTTTGTTCAGCAGTTCCAATCAACCTTCCTGATTCATTAAAGATCTTTGCCTTTTTGTTCTCAAATGCAACTCGGTGACTTGTGTTATTTAGATGTGAAACACTCAATAGATTATAGTTAAGTCCTTTCACCCAATATGCATTTTCACATCTGATCAGATTATGCAACATTATTGTTCCTTTACCTTCAACCGGACAAGGTGAGTCATTACCCACTCTTACTGATCCACCATTATAGTATTCAAAATTTTCAAACTTTTCCTTTTCTCTGGTCATGTGGTGAGTATAGCCACTATCAATAATCCATACATCATTTATAATAACCTTAGATATGAGTGCAATATCAACATACCTTTCTTGTTTGTCTGAATCATCTTTCATATCAACAAATACCACCTTAATATCTTCATCAGACTCGGTGTTAGTATTTCTAGTTTTGTTCTCAGCCAAGTAACAAGCCTTCTTTCCTTTGTCCTTGTAGTCTTGGTTATCTCTTTTGTGAAATTTTTGATTGCTTCGGTAATATCGGTCATCACCTTTGTCAAACTTCTTTTCATATGATCTGTCATTGTTTCTGTCTTCTTTTCTTTTGTTAGGACATCTAGTAGCAAAGCGTCCAATCTCTTTACAATTAAAACATACCAATGATAATTTACCTTTGTATCTACCTTTGCCTCTCTAGAACCTTCTAGCCATTAGTGCTTCAATCTCATCAAGTTCTTGGTCATCACTATCACTTTCACTATCATTTCTCATAGTGTGTTTATGACTTGATTTACTTATTTTCAAAGAAGATTTGAATGCAGACTAAATAGTGATGACATGTAACTGATTGAATGTTTGATAATGTTAAGTTGAAGATGATGCAAAATATTAAACTAGTTAGTGGTTTGTATTGTCATTGATGTCAACTTGATATCATCTGTACGGTCATATACATAATGCCAAAGACTTTAGAGAATAAATGGAATAGAGTTTATACTTTCAACAATGCATAAAATTCAAGTATTCACTAAGTGACAGACCACACCGACAAAGTGCACACCATCGGTAAAGATAGAGATAAATTCACAGTGATGCCTGACGAACACGAAGACAGTGTTTCCTGAAAAGAAAGATCCAATGATGCCTGATGAACAAGAAGATAGTGTTGCCTGACAAGAAAGATCCAATGATGCCCAATGGACGGAGATCCCGAAGCTAACTAAAGTTGCACCGACGAAACTGGCAGTTGTCACCATTGCCGAACTGCAGAATTGACCGACAGAATAGAGAGATCAAAAAATGACAAAATATCTCGATGGCAGAGCTTAAGGATAGAATTCACTGATTATTTTGTTTGTTTTATACAACCACAGTTAAGCAATTGATTTATATAGTTGGCAAGAAGATAACTATGAGATAAATCAGGAGTTAAAACCATAAATCAAATTGGCTGGATTGTTTTTCACGCCAAGAATCAAGAATCGAGAATCAAGAATCAAGAATTAGAAATAAAGGAATATCATGTCTATATAAGAGACAAGCATAATTAATTTCCACAAGCAATCAGATACATGGGGGAGTGAATTGAAAGAAGATGCTGAAGAGAAACTGGTGAAGGATAAACTTCATACAGTCTTGATCAATCAAGCTAAAGGAGAGCTAAAGAATTCTACAGACACCGATAAACAGTGAAGCACAACATCAAAGAGCAGAAAGTGTGAAGCACAAAGGAATTGAATTGATACATTGATCAGAGAGGTATTGTACATAAATAGATCCGAATATATGAAATTCAAAGTTGCATTAGAAATAGGTCATTGTGTTTCAGTTTAACCATTGAAGCATTAAGTCTCTTAATAGAGCAGGGGTTAACCATGTTCTATAATTGAGGTATATCCTAACATATTACAAAAAAGGTTGATTCATGATAGTAGAATTATTCTTACCTAAAGCCTATTGATAGTCTAAGAAGGAGGCTGATTCAAGGATGGTAGTAAGATTAGCATAAAGCCTATTGACAGTCTAAAGGCTGATTCAAGGATGGTAGCATAGATGCCAGATACTAAGTGACAACCTATGTATAAAAATCCTCTAACAAGGTCGCACTTAACCGCATGTTTGTAACCTTTAACAGGGTTGGATCCTAACAGGGCTCACTTTAGAAGAGTGAAAATTTAGGGTACCGGTCCCAGTGGTTTTTCCCTTAAGAGGGTTTCCACATTAAAAATCCATGTGTTATGTGTGTATAGTTTATTACTTTATTGTTTTACATTTCACATATGCATTTCTGGATTGATTGGTTTACTCTACATATTTACTAAGCTTCGGTAAATAAGTTTTACTGCTTATCGGTAATCAAGTAGAATAAGGACAGACAAGGTAAACCGACAGACAGTTAATTAATTCAAAGTATTTTCAAGGCATACATCTTGTAGGGACTTAATAATCTGAGGTGTATTGATTGGTGAATTAAAGTTTAAAGGATAAATTTTTGAGGGCACTAATTCACCCCCCCCTCTCAGTTATTACTAACAATTGGTATCAGAGCTTGTGTGCTTACAAGGAAGGTTTCAAGACCTAAGTAAAGATCACAAGATGAACAGACGAGATGTGCCCAAGTTGAACAAAGACAACTTTGCTTCATGGCAAAGCA
>MU226075.1:185559-196311 GCA_018584345.1 Thuja plicata
AGTGAAGGTATTTTCATTACACAGTCCAAATACATCAAAGAAGTCCTGAAAATATTCAAGATGGAAGATTCCAAACCTGTTGGAACATTGATGGCTACTGGATGCAAATTAACAAAGGAAGACAAGAAAACAAAGGTAAATCAAACTCTATAAAGATCAATGATAGGAAAAATCATGTATGTTGTACACACTAGACCAGATATTGCACATACAGTAGGAATTGTTGCTAGATTTTCTGCTAACCCCAGGGAATCACATATAACTACTGTGAAAAGAATTCTAAGATATCTAAAGAATACTGAGGAATTTGGCTTACGGTATAGAAGAAAAGGAAAATTTGAACTGAAAGTGTTTACCGATGCTGATTGGGCTGGAAATCTTGATGACCAAAAGAGAACAATTGGAGGAGCATTCTTTATGGGTGACAAACTTGTCACATGGATTAGCAAGAAGCAAGGATGCATCTCTCAGTCTACTGCAGAAGTAGAATATGTTGTTGCTGCTACAAACTGCTCAAATATTGCATGGATCAAACAGTTGCTGGAAGGTATGCATATGAAGATCATAGAACCAGTAATTATCTATTGTGATAACACCAGTGCAACAAATATTTCCAAGAATCCAGTCATGCATGCAAAGACTAAACACATTGCCATCAAGTATCATTATTTAAGAGAACAAGTTCATGAAAAAGAGGCCATACTTGAATATGTGCAATCAAAAGAACAATTGGCTGATATCTTCACCAAGCCATTGCCCAAGGATACATTTGAGTACCTGAGAAAAAGACTAGGGGTCAAACCCATGTCTACCAGTCAGTAAAAGGACTGAAGGCTGCATTAGCCATATATTATTAGAATATCATTCATGATTGATGCAAGCAGAAAATGAACGTCAAAGCTACATCTATATACAGAAAGGTATATATCAGAACCAAGCACCAGAACATATTGTTAAATTGATGGTGGATAAGGGAAATTCAAGGAATATATTATGGACAGAAGAAATTGTTTGACAGAATGTCAGATATTTGACAAATATTTGTTTGGCATTGTTGTCAAAGGAGAGATTGTATCCATATTATCATCATAAACTATTCATTATCAGATTACTCCAAACAGGGAGAGATCATATCCATAGGGAGAGAATTTGTTTAAAAAAAAGTTGCAAATAAAAGATAGTGACATCAAGAAGCAAAAAAGTCAAAAGAGAGAAATTGACACAAACAAAGGACACAACACATCAAAAAAACAAACAAAGAAAGCTGTAAGAATCAAATCTAAGCTAACACAGAACTTACCGACGGTCATACATTTTTATTAGTTATCAAAACAAACTGTTTGGTAATTTGATGAATCTCAACAATTGTATTTCATGTTGTATTAGAAATAGTATAGTGTGATAATATAGCACGTTGCCATCAGTGCCAAAGGGAGAGATTGATGACATGTAACTAATTGAACGTTTGATAATGTTAAGTTGAAGATGATGCAAAACATTAAACCAATTAGTGGTTTGTATTGTCATTGATGTCAACTTGATATCATCTGTACAGTCATATACATAATGCCAAATACTTCATAGAATCAATGGAACAGAGGTTATGCTTTCAACAATGCATAAAAGTCAAGTATTCACTAAATGACAGAACACACCGACGGAGTGCACACCATCGGTAAAGACAAAGATAAAGTCACAGTGATGCCCAACGAACAAGAAGACTGTGTTGCCTAACAAGAAAGATCCAATGATGCCCGACAAACAAGAAGACAGTGTTGCCTGACAAGCAAGATCCAATGATGCTCGATGGACGGAGATCCCGAAGCTATCTAAAGTTGCACCGACAAAACTGGAAGTTGTCACCATCGACGAACTGCAGAATTGACCGACAGAACAGAGAGATCAGAAAATGACAAAATATCTAGCTAGCAGAGCTTAAGGATATACTTAACTGATTGTTTTATTTGTTTTATTCAACCACAGTTAAGAAATTGATTTATATAGTTGGCAAGAAGATAACTACGAGATGAATCAGGAGTTAAAGTCGTAAATCAAATTGGCTGGATTATTTTTCACGCCAAGAATCAAGAATCAAGAATCAAGAATCAAGAATCAAGAATCAAGAATATCGTGTCTATATAAGAGACAAGCATAATTCATTTCCGCAAGCAATCAAATACATGGGGGAGTGAATTAAAAGAAGATGCTGAAGAGAAAGTGGTGAAGGATAAACTTCATACAGTCCTGATCAATCAAGCTAAGGGAGAGCTAAAGAATTCTGTAGACACCGACGAATAGTGAAGTACAAAATCATAGAGCAGAAAGTGTGAAGCACAAAGGAATTGAATTAATACATTGATTAGAGAGGTATTGTATGTAAATAGATCTGAATATCTACAATTCAAAGTTGCATTAGAAATAGGTCATTGTGTTTCAGTTTAACCATTGAAGCATTAAGTCTCTTAATAGAGCAGGACTTAACCGTCTTCTATAATTGAGGTATATCCTAACAGATTACCAAAAAGGTTGATTCATGATAGTAGCATCGGTCTTACCTAAAGCCTATTGACAGTCTAAGAAGGAGGTTGATTCAAGGATGGTAGTAAGATTAGCATAAAGCCTATTGACAGTCTAAAGGCTGATTCAAGGATGGTAGCGTCGATGCCAGGTACTAAGTGACAACCTATGTATAAAAATCCTCTAACAAGGTCGCACTTAAGCATGTGTTTGTAACCTTTAACAGGGTTGGCTCCTAACAGAGCTCACTTTAGAAGAGTGAAAATTTAGGGTACCGGTCCCAGTGGTTTTTCCCTTAATAGGGTTTTCACGTTAAAAATCCATGTGTTATGTGTGTATGGTTTATTACTTTATTGTTTTACATTTCACATATGCATTTCTGGATTGATTGGTTTACTCTACATATTTACTGAGCTTCGGTAAATAAGTTTTACTGCTTATTGGTAATCAAGGAGAATAAGGCCATACAAGGTAAATCGACAGACAATTAATTAATTCAAAGTATTTTCAAGGCATACATCTTGTAGGGACTTAATAATCTGAGGTGTATTGATTGGTGGATTAAAGTTTAAAGGATAAATTTTTGAGGCCACTGATTCAACCCCCCCCTCTCAGTTATTACTAACAAATAGTTGGTAAGAAACTGTTGTCAAAGTTATTCATCTCAAATGAAATAAGTCTACCAATCAAACTATCTAGAGTAACATTGTTATTTTCTATTGCTCTCATTTCTTGTATAGCAGATAATCTAATAGTATAAACATGTAGTAAGGTTCTTATAATTTTACTTACCACTATTTTTTCTTCAAGTAGACCTCCTACTCATTGGATGGCATTAACAACCTCTTTGATTCTGCTACTGCACTGAGTGATGTTTTCTCCTTCTTTCATTATAAGGTCATCAAATTTTCCTCTTAGGATTTTAGCCTTAGCTCTTAGCACATTTTTATCTCCTCCATGTAATAGCTTCAATTTGTCCCACATTTTCTTTGCAGTGGTGCATGATTTTACATCTTCAAATTCAACATCGGAGATTGAGGAAGCAATTTCTATCATCATATAATTGTGTTCATGCTTTTCTCTCAATTGATCAACTGTTGGAGGTCTAGTAGGTAGAAAAAATTCAGTATCCAAGTACTGAGTGACATCATTTCTAATACCTAATAGGTGGAGTCTTATCCTACTTTTCCATGATGCAAAGTTGTCCTTGTTCAACTTAGGCACATCCCTTTTTTTCATCTTGTGATCTTTATCTTGAGTCTTGAAACTCTCTTTCTAAGCACACAAGATCTGATACCAATTGTTAGAATAACTCGGGGGGGGGGGGGGGGGGGGCAAATCACTGGCCTCAAAATTTAATCCAAAACTTTATACCACAAATATAAAACCTCTAGTTATCTTCAGTCCTACAAGATGTATGCCTCTATCAAATATATACTACTTGGTGAATATACTGTTTATCCTTTCCTTAAGATTTACCGAATAACAGTCTAACTTTTCTTAACCTTTACCAAAATAGAGTAAATAACTTAGTGTTTACCGATCAATCTTTTTTAAGTAATGTGTAAAGCAAAACATCAAAGCAATGAGCCATATACACATTTGACACATGGATTTTTAATGTGGAAACCCTATTAGGGGAAAAACCACTTGGGACCGGTAACCCAAAATTTTCACTCTTCTCAAGTGAGATCGGTGAAGAGCCAACCCTATTAAAGGTTGCAAACACACTATTAAGTGCAAGCTTGTTAGAGGATTTAAAACTAATAGTTTATCACTTGACCTAGCATTCACTATGCTGTCAACATGAAAACCTTTTGATACTCCTTGGGATGTATCTCAATATATAAAGGATGATTAAATCCTACTCTGTTAAGAGATTTTATGAATCAATGGTTAAATTGAAATAGTATATGATCTTTTCATAAATACAACTTAATCTTGTAGATGTTCAAATCTATTGTAATCTCATAATACCTTTCTGATCAATATTTTCTTCAATTCCTTTTCTCCACTTCTTTCTACTCGGTGAATGTTGTTGCTTCTCTATTGCTCGGTGTCTGCAAAATTCTTAGCTCTATTCTTCAACTTGTATGATCATATCTGTATGAAGACTTCTATCTTCACCAAAATTCTCTTCAGAATTCCTCTCCTTAATAATAAATTACTTGTCTCCTTTTATAGACATGATTTCACTATTTTTGTCCTTCTTATTTTCTTCGTTGATCACTTCTTGATCCGTAAAGCTCACCATGCTTGATTTAGTTTTAATCCATAAAATTCTCCTTGTTTTTTGGAATAAAACATGCTTCAAATCTCCTTCTTATGTTTATATTTTAACTGATCGATGAAAATAAAGTAATCAAATAGTTAACTCTAAATATAGATCTTGCCAGCTAAGTTGTTTTGTCGTATCCTAAGTTTAGTTCTCTTCAGTCAACACTTCAGTTGTGCTCGGTGACTACTGCAGATAGCTCGGGCATCAACTTCAATTCTGTTCTATGAAAAATGTAGTTAGCTCAGTAATGCTTGCTCATGTATCACTTTCTCGGGTAACACTGTGAACTTCTATGCTTGGGGTTCACTATTCGTCGGGGTTTACTATTACTCGGTGTACATGATTACCGACGACACAAACTTTATCTCTTTGATTTCCTAAAGTCTATGAAATTATGTATATGACTAATCATAACATATTAAGTTGACATCAATGACAATACAATACATTAACTGATTTTACTTCTTGCATTTACTTTCTGCAGCTCGGTGATCATCAACTTTGTCATCTTTAAACATTCAATCAGTTATAGTTCATCAATGTTTATTGCTGCTGTCATGCTCGACTTGTTTTATCTCAAAACTTATTCCACTATTAGGAAGAGATGTATCTTTATGCACCTGTGAGGGTTGATCATGGTCAAGAAACCATCTTGGGGATTTCTTACCTGAAGTCATTACATACTTCTTCTTATGTATTAATTTTAAGATAAGATATCTACAAGATAATCTTCATCTGAAGCTGTTTGTATTCAACTTGTTTACTAATTTATATCTTTTTATAATAACATGTGTTAAAAATTTGCAGGGAATCTAGTACTGTTCTTCCATATTCTAAATATAGGAGTCCTATTAAAGTTTATTCTTTCTATCATAGCTATATTATCCATAATTACTAAGCTTAAAAGGGAATGCTACTCTACACTTTCAGAAGGATTTGTAAACTTGTTCCCATTCCTCTGTATACTATACTTAACCTTTTTTATCCAAGTTTTCTATTCTTCCTAAATTACAAATTTAATACATGAATCTACCTATTTTTGTCAAATTCTTTATAAACATCTATTCAAAAAATTTAGCAGGATATATATATATATATATATATATATATATATATATATATATCTTTCATATCACCAAGTCGGCTCTCTTACCAAATATTACATAGTCGGNTATATATATATATATATATATATATATATATATATATATATATCTTTCATATCACCAAGTCGGCTCTCTTACCAAATATTACATAGTCGGCTCTCAATGAAAAATACAATTAATAGTGAAAAGAGTAATTAAAAAGTTGGCACTCTTACATAATAAAAATATAGATTATCCATAACCATAATCCAACTTATCTTTCCAGGAGTCCAAGCTATACTCCCCAAAACATCGCTACAGTCCAACTGTTCTGTTCTTCTGCTATTGCCTATCTTCAAATCTCTCTAACTCTTTGTAATCGTCACCAAAATCAAATAAAGGAGTCCTATTATAGTTTATTCAATCTCTCAAAGATATATTATTATCCAAAATTTACATAACCTAAAAGGAAATGTTTCTCTGCATTCTCAAAAGGATTAGTAAACCTATTCCCATTACTCTGTATACTATACTTAACCTTTATTATCCAAGTTTACTATTCTTCCTAAATTAAAAATTTAATACAAGAACCTACCTATTTCGTTAGATCCTTATAAACATATATTGAGAAAAATACATCAGGATATATATATATATGCTCATTCATATGCTCTACGTGGTATTGAATAGTAAATCTTCTCACTGCACGACATTTATCAAGGAAATTTGATAATAGACTTCAGAAATTCATAATCATATATCTAATTACAACATACTAAACATTTCTCTGAGTTTTATCTCTTTCCACCTATTCCTTTTAATATCTGAGTCACCATATTCAATTACACCTTTGTCACCATAAATCCTACTTAACTGAAAGGATACTTAATAAAAAAGAGTATAACAGTTTAATAATGCATATCTTCATGTATGTTCTGCTAAAAGCCCACTATTATAATAGACTATGAAGTCTCATTTTCCTCCTTAAATTTTTAAGAATCAGAATTTCATTATCTATATCCTCATCTTGCCTCTTACCTCTTTTTGTGCATGAGCTTTTGCTTAACCATCCCTTTTTGATGAAGATAGGTGGATCATTCTACAAATGTTCCAGATTTATTTAATTGGGCAGTGGGGGAACGTTAAAGCCTTTCCCTTCAAAGTAATGAGAAAGCCAGTTTGGGTCAGAGGAGGTCCTAACATGCTTCCATAATATTAAAAAATGAATATTTCTCTTAATATACTCCCAATGGTTATCAAAAAATTTAGGATATTTAAAAATTAAACATGGTCTACAAGGTAGCTTATGGTCATGTTCAATACTTCCTGTGGCATCCTTCATGTAGTGTTCAAGGTATGGTACCATTTGCCTGAAATTGATACTATCAACAACTGCTTCCAAGCCTCCTAAGATTTTGTCTATGAAGAGCTTTCTACACAGTCCTATAGTCACAACCTTTCTATACCCTGTCCTAAGTAAACATGAGATAAAAACTCCTACAATCTCACCATTAGTTCGTAATGTGAAACTATAATCAAAGTGTGAATCACCTACCACCAATTCAACTGCTCGTTTGATCATATCATCCATAGGTTTTAGAATTCTATTCCATCTCTCTGGTATTATCTTGCTTGGAAATCTCATGTCTCTCATATGTTTGACATGAAAGGTTCTGACATTGGTATACACTGTCTATAATAAAATCATTGATACTAGTTTAAACCTATAAAAGAAAAATGCTTGTTATAAAATTAATAATATACCACATACCATTTGTCTTCCTAGTTAAATTTGAGCCAAATAATTAGCAAATGTCTCTTCTTTTTGTTTATAAAGAAGAAGTGTGATTTCAAAAAGATTATACTCTTATTTATTTTGTGATAGCTCGATAATGCCACTTTTAGCCTTTATTAATTGCATAATGAATACTAGTTGTCTTAAATGTATTAATTATTGCGTTCTTCATTTATGATTAAAAAAGGTGATGGGAATTTGTGGCATGTCATTTCATTATTCTATCACACGAATCTCTACATAATTTATTGTCGTGATTTCTCCCTTAATGTGATAGACTTTATTGTAAAGTAATTACCATAGTTCCCGAGGTATTCATAATTACTTAACTTGATTGTTGTTGTTTTTTATTAATCATTGTTTATGCATATTTAATAATTGCCAATCTATTTTATTTTATGCTTGATTCTATCTTAAAGACTCATTAAGCTTTTAAGTGAATTTTGGTTTATCATCATTTCCACATAAGGAGAAAATATATATCCATATATACCTCTATACTCATATATGATGACATACCTATATGTGAATATATGAAGAAGATTACATACATTAATATATATTTATATCTTATATATTCATATATTTTATATATGACTATATATCTTCTCATTATATTTGAAAATGCATATCTTTTTAACTTCTGGAGTTGTTACTCAAGAGAATAATTAAAACATAAAAAAATCTATAACCTCTCTAATTAATATCAATCTTCTTCATACATTTCATCACAATGGACACTGAGTCCCACTTCATCTTCTACTACAAATTTGTCAAACCAGTTTGGTTCACAGGTGATCCTGATATCCATAAAAATAAATAGGAAATCTAAGTTTCTCCTGATAGGAGGCATCTCTTCAATGTATCTATTCCTATCCTCAACCATCAATATAGGAAAAGATGAAATTTTCCTATCATTTCTGATAAAATGCTGGAATCTCTAGGTTTAGGGATAGTTAAATATTCTTTTATACTTGACATCACCTTGTTCAAATCTACACGATATTTCCTTTTGAATACTTTCCTGCATAGCCTTCCCATAGCTTGTAGATCAGGATCTACATGTAAGGCCGAGGCTATGAACATAGCTGGGATATCTGAATTCACCCGATGGCTATTGTCATTCTCAATAAATTCACTCCCTAAAATAATGAAAATAGCCCTTATGGTTATATCATAAGTTGCTATCATAATTTTCTTGATTCTTTTCATGGTGATTTTACCATCGGAGGCTATCTGAGATTTTGAGCATCTAAGTTTTTATTGCAGTAGCCATTGAACAACTGGTAAATAACCTTGCCTATTTTAAGGCTAGACTCCAATTTATAACCTAGTGGAGTCAAGTCCTCTGAGTTATTAGTAAAGACAAAATTTGAATCATTTTACCTTCTTCATTTTTATTGTTTCTACTTCTAAAAACAACTTCACTTTAAATAATTAATTTGTTTTATATTTAAAACCTAATGCTCAAAATAGAAAAAACTGTCTTTTGTTCTTCCTTCTTGTTTGTAACCTTTTGCAACAACATCTTTAATATTTTATCGCCAAGAATGTCTGGAAGTTTAAAGGCCTATAAAGGTAAAGGACCTTTCATGTCCTACTCAAACCTCCAATTTGTTCAATTATACATCTGCTCTGACACCTCCACTACTTCCTTCAACTGTAATCCCTTATTTAAGTCAACTATGACCTCTTTCTTCCTTCCACACCTTTATTAGCAAGAGAATCAGACATTTGATTACCTTCCCTATAGATATGATTAGCTGTATATTGCTTGAATAATGACAATAGATCCATTCCTCTATTTATTAACCCATTAAGTTTCCAATTTTGAGTGTTCCCTGTTTTGATGGCGTTTATAATCAAGGAAGAGTCACCTTCTATTTCAATATTATCTAAATTTAGTCTTTTACATAACAATAATCCTTCTATCAAAGCATTGCCTTCAGCCTCATTATTTTTTGCAAATCCTAAGAAGGAGGCTTTGTATGCTATCAATTTTCCTGACCAATCATGAATCCAACACCCTATGCCTGCCCTACCTGGGTTCCCTTTGGAAGCCCCATCAAAGTTTAGTTTGAACCATCCATCCAAGGGAGGTTTCCATACACAGTTATGTCTCAGAGCTTCCATATATACACCTTGTATACCAACAAAGGGAGAAAATTTTAACCCATACTAGAGTTTCCTTAATTTCTCATCTTTTTGGGTGAAAACCATATCCTTCCTCCCAACCATGTTACAGTTATTCACTAACTCTACTATACTGGCTTCGATTTTATTTAAAATTTGATCTAGGTCTAATTTCTTATCTATGAATATTCTTCTATTTATTTCCTTCCATAATTCCCATATAATTATGGAAGGTGCAATATTCCATATCTTCCCATACATGCCAGAGTCCATAATCTTTATCTTTCTATTAGATAGACTTGCATTCATTGAAATGGAATAATGATACAAACAAATTCAACAAATATTAAGGACAATAATGTTATCATTCACCTATTATTTTACTTAATGAAACTCACTGGTATTTACATATGAAAATGCTAAAGAAATGGTAACTAAGAATATTGGGAAACTACAAGCATGTGGAGCTTTGGAGGAACAAGGAATGAAAAAAATATTATCAAAACTTAGTGACTTCAAGAATGTACCATAGAAAAGGATGAACATAAAATAGAGTGAGAGCACCAAGTAGAAATGTTCACTCATGTGATAATGATACCAATGAGATAGTGATGGGATATATTATAAGCCTATTACAAAACAAAAACATATATATATTATTTTAATGGTAACAAGTAGTGCAAGGCAGTAACACTATCCTAAAGGTATGCAATGAAATAGTCAATGGTTCAAATGCCATTATATCTTACCAAAGTGAACTAAGGAAAATAAGTTATTAATAGAATAAAATAAAGTACAAAATTGCCAAATAAAGGTCTTAAAGCCACTGTGTAACATCCAACTTTTAGGGGGGATAATTAATGACATAGGCATGAAAATGGTGCTCAAGAATGGTTTTATTCAAGAAACATGAAAATACATAGTGATAGTGAAAAATCTTAGAT
>MU226075.1:224427-273344 GCA_018584345.1 Thuja plicata
CATTGCATTGCATACATTTTGATTCTTGAGGATATTGGCATTCTTTCCCTTGTCTTCATTGAATCTCTCGTTGTATGGTTTATTGGCAAGGTCATGAGTTTATAGCTCTAGCTGAGAGCAATTTTACCAATCTTGCAACTCCATGCATAGAGAGCTATGGATCGATTTGTGAGGGCTCATTCTTGAGTTTTCTTGCATGTAAGGATCCATAGAAGTGCACTACTTTTGTGTGTACAACTGGTATACTCTACATATTTACTGAGTATCAGTAAATAAGTTTTACTACTTATCGGTAATCAAAGAGAATAAGGACAGTCAAGGTAAACCGACAGATAGTTAATTATTTCAAAGTATTTCAAGACATGCATCTTGTAGGGGCTTAATAATCTGAGGTGTATTGATTGGTGGATTAAAGTTTAAAAGATAAATATTTGAGGCCACTGATACACCCCCCCTATCAGTTATTACTAACAATTGGTATCAGAGTTTGTGTTCTTAGAAGGAAGGTTTCAAGACCTAAGTAAAGATCACAAGATGAATAGACAAGATGTGCCCAAGTTGAACAAAGACAACTTTGCTTCATGGAAAAGCAGGATAAGAATCCACTTATCAGGTATTGGCAATGATATTACTCAATACTTAGATACTGAATATGTGTTGCCTAAAGGACCATTGACAGTAGATCAATTGAGAGTGAAGAATGAGCATAACTATATGGTTATAGAGCTTTCTTCCTCACTCTCTGATGCTGAATTTGAAGATGTCAAAGATTGCAAAACTGCAAAGACAATGTGGGACAAACTGAAGCTTGTACATGGAGGTGATACAAATGTTCTGAGAGCCAAGGCAGAAAGCCTTAGAGGAAAGTTTGATGATCTCAGAATGAAAGAAAGTGAAAACATCAGATAGGACAACACAAGAATAAAAGTAGTCAATGCTATACAAGGTGTTAGAGGTACACTTGAAGAGGAGATAGTGGTAAGTAAAATCTAAAGAACCTTATTGCCTGTATATGCTATTAGAGTCTCTGCTATTCAAGAAATGAGAGCAGTAGAAAATAATACAACTACTTTTGATAGCCTAATTGGTAGACTGATTTCATTTGAGATGAATAACTTTGACAATAGTGTCTTACCAAGTTTAGAGTCTGCATTTAAGTCTTCTATAAAAATAAGCAAATCCAATCATAGATCCTCATCTAGAAGGGATAGTGAAAGTGAAAGTGAAGAAGAAGATCTAGATGTAATAGAAGCACTTATGGCCAGAAGAATATAGAGAGGAAAAGGTAAATACAAAGGCAAGTTACCACTTGTATGTTTTAATTGTAAAGAAATTGGACACTTTGCTGCAAGATGTCCTAACAGAAGAAAAGATGATAGATCTTTTGAGAAGAATTCTGACAGAGGTGATAAAAAATATTACAGAGGTTACCAACAATCAGAAAGAAAGGATACCCAAGACTACAAGGATAAAGGCAAGAAGGATAGCTATCTAGCTGCTTGCAAAGATGAAGATACTAACACTGAATCTGATGATGACATCGAGATGGTATTTGTAGCTATAAAGGATGATTCAGATGAAGATGAAAAGTATGAAGAAATTGCACTCATATCTAAGGTTAGTAAGAATGATATCTAGATTATAGATAGTGGCTACACTCACCATATGACCGGTGAAAAAGAAAAGTTTAACAGTTTTGAATACTATAATCGTGGTACAAAAAGAATGGGAAATGATACACCTTGTCCAGTTGAAGGTAAAGGAACAATAATGCTGAATAACCTGATTAAATGTGAAAATGCTTATTGGGTAAAAGGATTAAATTATAATATGTTGAGTGTTTCTCAGCTGAATAATTTAGGTCATAGAGTAGCATTTGAGAACAAGAAGACAAAGATCTTCAATGAATCAGGAAAAATGATTGGTACCAATGAACAGACCAAAGGTAACTTATTCTATCTGAATGATACTAATCCCACTTGCTTAATGACTAGAAATGAAGACATATAGTTGTGGCACAAAAGATTGTGTCATGTGAATTTTGACAACAAGATGAAAATAAGCAAAAAAAAAAGTGTAAGAGGCTTACCGACAATGACAAAGCCAGACAACATCATGTGCAAAAATTGTCAAAAAAGGTAAAATGACAAAGTCTAGTTTCAAAAGCAAAGCCCATACATCTGATGTTATTCTAGAATTAGTTCATATTGATTTATGTGGACCTATGAGGACAAAGAGTTATTATGGAGATAGATACTTTATTCTCTTTGTTGATGATTACTCTAGAATGATGACAGTCATGTTTCTAAAAAAAAAATATGAAGCATTCAAGATGTTTAAATGGTATAAGGCTATGGTCAAAAAATAAACTGGTAAGGATCTAAAATATTTAAGATCAGATAGAGGAGGAGAATTTATATCAGATGAATTCACTAATTTCTGTAATGAGCATGGTATAAAAAGATAGGTTCCTACACCAAGAACACCACAGCAAAATGGGATTGCTGAGAGAAGGAATAGATCAATAGTTGATTGTGCAAGAACACTGATGATAGAGAAGGACATCACCCAAATCTTTTGGAGGGAAGTTGTTAGCACTGTTGTTTATACACTTAACAGAGTACAATTGAAGAAGGAGACAAAGAAGACTCCATATGAGCTATGGTATGGTAAAACACCTAATGTAAGTTACTTCAAAATATTTGGTAGTCAATGTTATGTCTTAAAGGATGATAGAAATGGAAATCTTGACGCCAAAAGTGATGAAGGTATTTTTCTGGGGTATACTACCAAGAGAAAAGCTTATAAATGTCTCATCAAGGCTTCTAACAAAATAGTTGAAAGTGTAAATGTGAAGATTGATGAATTTGCAGAAAAGAATGAGCTGGAAAGCACAAAAGAACCAGAAGACTACAACAAGTTTGTATATTGTGAAGAACCCATAACTCTACCCGAGCAACAGTGCTTAAATCTAGAACAACAAAATGTTGCAACCGACGGTCAGAATGTTGTTATCGACGGTTAGGATAATGATCAAAATAATATGCAAGGTAATGAAGGTCAAGCTGATACACAAAGATTTGTACCTGTAATTGCAAGATATGTAAGAAGGAACCATCTAGAGGACTAGATCATAGGAGATAAGAAAGCTGGTACAAGAATAATAAGTAAGTTTTTAAACTCAAATTGTTTAATTTGTGAGTTTGAGCCAAAATCTGTCAATGCTGCACTAGATAATGAAGAATAGATAAGTGCTATGAATGATGAGATTGAGCAGATTGAGAAGAATAAAACATGGTCAATTGTGCCAAGAATAGATGACAAGAATGTCATCGGTGCAAAATGGATATTCAGGAACAAACTGAACGAGAATGGAGAAGTCACAAGGAACAAAGCATGACTAATATGCAAGGGGTATGCACAAGAGGAAGGTATAGACTATGGAGAAACCTTTTCACCCGTTGCTAGGCTAGAAAGAGTAAGAATACTACTTGCTTATGCTACATATAAAGGATTCAAAGTATATCAAATGGATGTCAAGTCTGCATTCCTAAATGGAATACTTAAAGAAGAGGTATACATTGAGCAACCAGAAGGGTTTATGGATCCAGACAAGAGGAACATGGTATGTAGACTTCACAAAGCCTTGTATGGATTAAAAAAAGCTCCCAGAGCCTGGAACAAATGACCTCATTCCTATGTAATAAGTATTGGATTCATAAGAACTAGTGAAAATGGTAATCTTTATTTGAAAGAAGATACTAATGCTAACACTTTGATTGCTGAAATATTTGTTGATGACATCATATTTGGAGGCAATGATGTGTTATGAAAATCATTTGCTGATGAAATGAGAAAAGAGTTTGAGATGTCTATGTTTGGAGAGATCAAGTTCTTTCTTGGTCTACAGATCATTCAAGAAAGTGAAGATATTTTCATTACACCGTCCAAATACATCAAAGAGGTCCTGAAAATATTCAAGATGGAAGATTCCAAATCTGTTGGAACACCAATGGCTACTGGATGCAAATTAACAAAGGAAGACAAGACAATAGGTAAATCAGACTCTGTACAGATCAATGATAGGAAAACTCATGTATGTTGTACTAACTAGACCAGATATTGCACATGCAGTAGGAATTGTTGCTAGATTTTTTGCTAACCCGGGGGAATCACATATGACTGCTGTGAAAAGAATTCTAAGATATCTAAAGAATACTGAGGAATTTGGCTTATGGTATAGAAGAGAAGGCAAATTTGAACTAAAAGTGTTTACCAACGCTGATTGGGCTGGAAATCTTGATGACCGAAAGAGCACAACTGGAGGAGCATTCTTTATGAGTGACAGACTTGTCACATGGATTAGCAAAAGGCAAGGATGCATCTCTTAGTCTACTGCAGAAGCAGAATATGTTGCTTCTACTACAAACTGCTCAAATATTGCATGGATCAAATAGTTGCTGAAAGGTATGCATATGAAGATCATAGAACCAGTGATTATCTATTGTGATAACACCAGTGCAATAAACATTTCCAAGAATCTAGTCATGCATGCAAAGACTAAACACATTGCCATCAAGTATCATAATTTAAGAGAACAAATTCAAGAAAAAGAGGTGATACTTGAATATGTGCAATTAAAAGAACAATTGGCTGATATCTTCACCAAGCCACTGCCCAAGGATACATTTGAGTACCTAAGAAAGAGACTAGGGGTCAAACCCATGTCTACCAGTCAGTAAAAGACTAAAGGCTGCATCAGCCATATATTATCAGAATATCATTCATGAGTGATGCAAGCAAAAGATGAACTTCAAAGCTATATCTATATACAGAAAGGTATATATCAGACACGAGCACCAGAGCATATTGTTGTATTGATGATGGATAAAGGAAATTCAAGGAATATAATATGGATAGAAGAAAATAATTGTTTGACATGAATGTCAGATATTTGTAAAATATTTGTTTGACATTGTTGTCAAAGGGAGAGAATGTATCCATATTATCCATATTATCATAAAAAACTATTCATTATCAGATTACTCCAAACAGGGAGAGATCATATCTATAGGGAGAGAATTTGTATAAAAGTTGCAAACAAAAGACAAAGACATCAAAGAAGAAGAATAGTCAAAAGAGAGAAATTGACTCTAATAGAGGACACAACACATCAGAAGAAGAAATATAGAAAGCTACAAGAATCAAATCTAAGCTAACACAGAGCTTATTGGCGGTCAGACATTTTTATCAGTTATCAAAATAAACTATTTGGTAATTTGATGAATCTCAACAATTGTATTTCATATTGTATTAGAAATAGTATAGTGTGATAATATAGTATGTTTCTATCAATGCCAAAGGGAGAGATTTATGACATGTAACTGATTGAATATTTGATAATGTTAAGTTGGAGATGATGCAAGACATTAAAATAGTTAATGGTTTGTATTGTCATTGATGTCAACTTGATATCATCTGTATGGTCATGAACATAATGCCAAAGACTTCAGAGAATCAATGGAACAATGATTATGCTTTCAGTAATGCATAAAAGTCATGTATTCACTAAGTGACAGACAACACTGATGGAGTGCACACCATCGGTAAAGGCAGATAAAAATTCACAGTGATGCCCAACAAGTAGAAGATAGTGTTGCCCGACAAAGCAGAATCCCAAGATGCCCGATGAACTAAAAATAGAGTTGCCCGACGGACAGAGATCCCGAAGCTAACTAGAGTTACACTGACAGAAAATGACAAAATATCTAGCTGACAGAGCTTAAGGATAGACTTAACTGGTTTTTTTATTTTTTTTATTTGACCACAGTTAAGTAATTGATTTAAAGAATATTTATATAGTTGGCAAGAAGATAACTATGAGATAAATCAGAAGTTAAAGCCGTAAATCAATTTGGCTGGATTGTTTTTCATGCCAAGAATCAAGAATCAAGAATCAAGAATCATGAATTAAGGAATATCATGTCTATATAAGAGACAAGCATAATTCATTTCTGTATTCAATCAGATACACAAAAGGGGAGTGAATAGAAAGAAGATGTTGAAGAGACACTGGTGAAGGATAAACTTCATACAGTCCTGATTAATCAAGCTGAGGGAGAGCTTAAGAATTCTGTAGACACCGACGAATAGTAAAGCACATCATCACAGAGAAGAAAGTGTGGAGTACAAAGGAATTGAATTGATACATTGATCAGAGAGGTATTGTACTTAAATAGATCTGAAAATTTACAATTCAAAGTTGCATTAGAAACAGATCATAGTGTTTCAATTTAACCATTGAAGCATCAAGTCTCTTAACAGAGCAGGACTTAACAGTCTTCTATAATTGAGGTATATCCTAACAGAGTACCAAAAAGGTTGATTCATGAAATTAGCAATGAATTTGCATAGAGCCTATTGACATCCTAAGAAGGAGGTTGATTCAAGGATGGTAGCAAGATTTGCGTAAAGCATATTGACAGTCTAAGAAGGAGGTTGATTGAAGGATGATAGCAAAATAGATGCCAGATACTAAGTGACAACCTATATGTATAAAATCCTCTAACAAGGTTGCACTCAACAGTGTGTTTGTAACCTTTAATAGGGTTGGCTCTTAACAGGGCTCACTTCAGAAGAGTGAAAATTTGGGGTACCGGTCCCAATGGTTTTTTCCCTTAATAGGGTTTCCACGTTAAAATCTATGTGTTATGTGTGTATGGTTTATTACTTTATTGTTTTACATTTCACATATGCATTTCTGGATTGACTGGTATACTCTGCATATTTACTGAGTATCAGTAAATAAGTTTTACTACTTATCGGTAATCAAGAAGAATAAGGATAGTCAAGGTAAACCGACAGACAGTTAAATATTTCAAGGCATTTCAAGGTATGCATCTTGTAGGGACTTACTAATTTGAGGTGTATTGATTGGTGGATTAAAGTTTAAAGGATAAATTTTTGAGGCCTCTGATTCACCCCCCTCTCAGTTATTACTAACACTAAGTGGGTCTAATGGGGTCTTAAGGGGTCATATTTAACCTATCATAGGTCCAAATAGGTCTAATTGGGTCTAATTAGGTAGACTAAAGGGTATAATTGGATCTAATTAGGTCCCAATACATTCTAACTGGATCTAATTGTCCTAATTGGATCTAATTGGATCTAATTGTCCTAAATTTGGATCTAATTATCCTAATTGGATGTAATTAGGTCCTAATTGGGTCTAATTGGATCCTAATTGGATCTAATTAGATCTAATTAGGTCCTAAAGGGTAATTGGATCTAATTAGGTCCTTATTGGATGTAATTAGGTCCAAATTGGGTATAATTGGATCCTAATTGGATGATCTAATTGGATCTAATTAGGTCCTAAAGAGTAATTGGATCTAATTAGGTCCTAATTGGATGTAATTGTCCTAATTTTATGTAATTAGGTCCTAATTGGATGTAATTGTCCTAATTTTATGTAATTAGGTCCTAATTGGGTCTAATTGGATCTAATTAGGTCTTAAAGGGTCTAATTAGGTCCTAATTGGATCTAATTACATCCTAATTGTATCTAATTGGTTCTAATTAGGTCCTAATTGGATCTAATTATCCTAATTGTCCTAATTGGATGTAATTAGGTCCTAATTGGGTCTAATTGGATCCTAATTGGATCTAATTAGGTTATGTAATTAGGTCTAGAATTAGGAGATTAGGTCTAATTATGTCCTAATCTAGGTCTAATTACGTAGGATTTCTAGGGTTTAGGGTTTAGGGTCTTAGGTCTAATTAGGTAAGGTTTAGGGTCTTAGGCCTAATTAGGTAGGGTTTAGGGTCTTAGGTCTAATTATGTCCTAATAAGTCTAATTAGGTCTTCTTTATCAAATTTGGATATTGCAATATCATGCTTACATATTTCATTAAGACAATTAATAATCATCAACTTAAAATATGGAGAGAGAGAGAGAGATGTACCTTGTTTCTTATGATAATATCTTTCCCAAGTTTCTTCACGTAGTCTTTGTTCAGTCACTTCTGAATAATGTCGTGTACTCTTATTTAGCCTTCTTTTTTTAATTTCCCATCACAATTTGCAAAATTGTCTTCCTTTTCCAAAATGCGAATAATTTTGAAACTTTCGAATTAATAAGATGACGAAAACATATATTTATTTATATGTAATCGTTCTGAACCCGAAACGGCACCTTATAGGCCGACATAGGTTTCTATCGAAAGTTATCTCTGACTTTCTATCGAAACTTGAAACTTTCGATCGAAAGTGCTTTAGTAAATGGCTAACAAATGCCAAATCATGAAACTACTTTCGATAGAAAGTAGTTTCGATCGAAACTAAATAGTTTCGATCGAAAGTAGTTTCTATCAAAACCCACAAAATTTTGTCCATTTGCAGAGGTTAAGAGAAATCTGCAGTTTTCATGGCTTCGGGGCTCAAGTTCTCTACTCAAATGGAACAATATGGAGATGTCCTTTTGTATCACACAAGTACTCTGAACTAGCTTTCTAACGAATATAGATTTGATAATTTTTTAATTCATTAGGTCTATGTTTTGTGACGTGCATCAAATGTAGGTTTTTTATAAAAAATAAACCTCCAAGTTTGACGTTCAATGAAAAATAGTAGATTTTTTTTTTTTGGAAAAATAATAGTGCCCTCCGGCTTCGAGTCTACTTTCTATAAAAAAATTTTTTTTTGATAAATACACAACAAGTTATATGCTATGCAGTCAAGGTATGTCAAAATTATGGTTTACGCTACTTCAAATGTTCATAAAATATGCAATAATCATGATAATGTCGTCAAACCAATTGCATGCCCTCCGTATGGATGTTACAAAACCAAATTCAAAAGAAGCGCATTGATATCTATTTTAGAAAAAAAAATTATGCCCGCTGAAGTCAATGTAACTTTTTGAAAATGACATTTTCAGCAACATAGCAATTTTAGTGGGACAAAAAAAAACTATTAAAATCAATTAAAAATATATATATATATTTAGAATCTAGACAGAAAATCCTAAAAGACTCTAGTTTACTTCATCTTCAGATTTCAAACGGTTTAATGACAATATGCATCCAAATCTGAAAGTTTCTTTCAAAATGTAGACTTCATTGTCCGTTTAGGCAAAAAAGTGTAACCCACTATTGTGGGATCACCCCAACATGAAGATGTCCATCAATATAGAAAGTTGTAACATGTAGGTACCATCTCAAACTATCATGTACCATGTAAACCAAGTAGAATACATACCAAAATAGGATTGATCAAACTTTGCATGTGCTACTACAAACTGAACTAGTGCTACTGAGCATGAATGCAGCTGAAAGTATCATAGGATCATAACTATCAAAATACCACATGTAATTCACCACATTATCATCAAATTAATGAATGATGCAAACCAGGTAATATATCCATAAGTAATCATTATGCTTATAATGACCAGATGTTCATACTGGCTTGTTAGTGTGTTTGGCATCAAGGACAACATGGAGAGGCGTGAAAAACTCCTCCTTTGTCTTTGGTGTAAAAAACAATAACCTCTCCCCCTATTTGCATCAAGGAAAAAGGAGAGGGGAACAAAGAATGATATACATTTGAACCAAAAGAAACTAATGTAAGATACCTTTAGCACTATGGAGTTGAGTGATTGCCAAGAACAAAGAGATAGTTGTAACTGAAATAGTAAATTGTCAAATACCAAAGTATAGTCAAGAATGTAGTAGCTCTGAATTGTATGGACTTCAACAAGAAAATAGTAATCATCATAAATGAACTCTATGTGGCTATAAAAACCAAATAACTGAATAAACCAATCTCAAAAGAAATAGTGAGCATCATAGCTTAACCAACTGTCAAAATCAGGATGTAACTAAGATAATTGTGCTAATAATAAGATAACTATAAATGTATGTATCTGTGATCAGAACAAACAGTGTATCAACCCTGTGAAGTCGGAAGGATCGGGAAGTCACAACTAATCCATGATCAAATGGAACAAAGTATGCACTGGATGGAACCAAATTAGATGTAGACCCAAATGCTGCATGTAAGGGAAAAATTGTTCAAAACTATACCTTAGATACAATCATGTATAACCATGCATAGGAGTGATACACCACTAAACTGATCGGGTAGAAAAAAAGAAAATAGTCATCAAATTGTGTGTCTTTCATCTATGTTCAAAAAGTACAAAGCTATGTCACATTTTTATAAGGAAATGGCCAACATTGATTCAAGTTTTTAAATTGGATTACTAAAAAGTGGGATATATACATTGAGAATCTTTAAATGATGTAAACTAGTGAAATATTTTGTGTTTGTATTTTATGTAAAAAATCAAAAAGTATAGAAATATAGTTTTTAATAAAATAAAAGAAAAAATTTAGTTGTTAATAAAATGTTGAAATCGTAGTCACATCGTATGTCAACCTTTATATAATTTTTTTTTCTTTTTTTACTCAATTTTTTTTTGTGTATAGATAACTTAAAACTTTAGTGCATGGATATATCTTTTCACTATTTTTATAAATGCATATTTAAATATAAAATTAAAATTCACATGTACTGAAATATATCTCTTTCATTCAACTTCACCTTTTGTCTTACTATTCATCCAAAAAAGAAATAAATTATATCCTCTTGATATAGAGTCTTTCCTCTACTACATCATATATTTTTCAAAAATTTTAAATAAATTTTACTTTTTTTCCATGACAAGATAATCAATTGTATACTTCTATGTTGATGATTGCTCTCAATAAAAATAAATATACAATATAAAAGTAATTAAAATATTAAAAAGATATATTTTTAGAAATGGTGACTTATAGATCTACAAAAGCTAATTTTTATATTTTTAAAAAATATCAATAACAGGAGTAAAAGTTGTTGAAACATTGCTTTTCTAAAATAATTTTATTTTTTTTGGTAATTAGACCCAAAGTTGTCTAAAATATGCATTAAATAGACACTTCCAATAAGAAAATTTGTGACACATATCTGACATAGTTGGAATGAATCTAGCTATACCATATGTTTGACCAAAATTAATTTTTAGTTAGAAATATTTAAATTCAGTTGTGTTGATAAGTTGGCCTAAAGTGTGATACACCTTTGTACTTTTACCAATCAAATCTAAATATCAATGTTATATTTTCCACACTCAACGTTGTCAAATGACAACATCATTACTAACACAATCCACTAAGTATCAAATGATTACCACACCTGTTACTGTCATACTAAACAAAGAAATCCCAAAACTAAAAATGATGAACAATGTCCAAAAGAAACCATAAACAGATCAACTTCCACAAATTGTCAAATTAAATTTTCTTGAGCATCATCAAACCAAAATTCTCCATGAACCAACATCATTAGAATTTTTTTTAAAAAGTACTAAGAAAGCACAAACTGTCCTTTTAAAAAAAAGATGTCATTTCTCCAAAGGCACTGATGTCTAGTGTTGGCAAGAGACACTTCTATGGATGGTTTGTATGTTGTTATTGATGGAAAATATACATGATTCTCATGGTCACTTGACATATATTTTGGTTACCAAAGGTCATATTATAAATTTGGCTAAGTATGGAACAACATGGACAATGTACAAACTTTGGTAAATAGATCAGTATGGCCTGGTATGGAGGAATGTTTAATTGCAAAGCTAGCAAAATATTCTATAGTGTACATATTCCACCTTCGTTAGTAATTTTACTTGTTCATATTTTCATTTATTCCAGTTATGGAATTATGAGCATCATGTATACAATGAATTGTGGAGAACAATGACACTTAGTTGTTGGATCGATCAACGATCCTAACAGATCGATGATCCGATCGGTTTGAGAGTTATAATTTATAGAGACGACATGATTGATGATTTTTTATGTATTTGATCAAGGTTAGCATGAAGATTTATTTATTGATTTGGTTTATGTTCTACACATTACACTTTATGTTTTTGAGTCCAACCAGTTGAGATATTATTTTTACAATTGAGTATATTAGATCACATTATTGAGAGGATTTATGGATGCAATTCTTAGATATATTATGTTTGGATGTTGTACATAAGATTTTGATATAAAGAAGAAGTGAGATTATAGATTAAGCAGAGTTTTGTGTTGTGATTACATGGAACTGTACAAGCATATGTGATGCTAACTTTCAGTTTACTATTTTAGATTGTAGTCCAATACTTATTACAAATAAGTGTGCTTTCTAATGGTTGTAGCCATGTTTTGTAACTGAGTAGTGAGCTCTATGCTACAAGCCTGAATGCATGTGAATTCCACTCTTATGTACTCAGACCTTAATAGGGTTATTACAAGCCTGAATGCATGTGCATTCCACTCTTATGTACTCAAACCTTAATAGGGTTATTACTTCTACAAGGTAATCATTTTTGGGTTCCATCCCCGTCGTGGTTTTTCCTTTAATAGGGTTTTCATGAAAAAATCATGGTTTCAGAATGTTCTAGATGTTTTGATTATGCTTTTATTGTTTACTTTCAATTATATTTGGCTTATGGTTGTGCAATAATTTTAATAAGGTAAAAATTATTAGAACACTAATTCCCCCCCCCCCCCTCTTAGTGTTCCTCAATTCTAACAATTGGTAGTAGAGCTTGGTGCCTTGGAGGAAGTCTAACAGCTTGAGGAAGATTCTGATGGCATATTTAACAGCTTCTAGCAGTGTTCAAAGGCAATTCCTCATGGGACTTGAAGATCTTGACAAATCAAATGCTCACAACTTTATCTTAAGGAATATAGACATAATGAACAAGAGCTTGAAAGGGTTAATGAAGTTCTTAGGAGTGATCTTGATGCAAATAATGAATTCAAAGAAAAATTCAAATCCAATTTAGCGAAGCTTGATGAACAGATTGAGAGTCAAAGACTGAAGGGAGACACCCAAGGACTTGGTTTTGAAAGGGGAGAAAGCTATGGATCTGGTCAGAATAACTCCTTATCACACAAACAAATTGAGGAACCTAAAAGGACACCTTTAAGGAAACCTAATGGACAAAAAGTCTTCAATGGAAGATTCTTTGCATGTAATAAATTTGGTCATAGGGAAAATCAGTGCAACAGAAGACCTAATACCACATCCTTTTCTGGCTATTGTTTCACTTGCTACAATTATGGACATAAATCAAGTGAATGTCGAGCAAAGGTGAATAATTCTTTCAACCAAGGAAATATAAGCACACTATAAATGTAACATCTTTGGACATATGGTGAAGCAATGAAGATTAAGGAAAAATCAAGAGAACATGAGGTATGGAAATGTGATATGTTTTAATTGCAATAATTCAAGTCATATTGCTAGTAATTGTAGATACAATAATGCTAAAGTGACTATGAAAGCTCCGGTGGAAAGAAATAATGTGCAGAATTATAAAGGGAAGAAAATAATTAATTTGTAGAAGAGGTTAAGAAATAAATGAGTAAGACATGGGTTAGAAAAGAATAGGTTGATGCCATTTGAAAGATCACACCATATTTTGGTGTAAAAACCTCATTATCCAATTCATTAGGTTATAGACCTAACGGGGAGTTTAGATGAAAAATATTTACCTTAAACCTAAACCAGAGGATCAGTAGAAGCAATCAATGTAGTTAGATGCAAAATTGAATCTAGATCTCAATGGAATCATTCTTGGTGGATTATGATCGGTTTTGGAGGATCACAAATAGATTTTTGAGCTTTAGTTAATATGCATCTTTTTAAGCTAGGGTATGAGTGCATTAATTGTGATTACCTTTTTTAGCATGTGAAAGATTAAAAAGGCAATTTGAGACTTCATTTGACACCTTTCTATCTTTAGAATGAGCTTGCAGAGAGATTTGAATAGAGATTGAAACCTTTTTCAGAGATAAAATTTGAAAACCCTTTCTATCAACGTAAAACGATATTTCTTACTCCGTGAGCTAGTAATTTCATTCAAAATTGATGGACACACCTTAGATAGTTTATGTTTAGGATACGGCTCAACCCAAATTCAAAAAAAAATCCCTATAAATAAATGGAAGATGGTCCTGAGGGTGCATTTTCTATGATACCATATGGAGTTTAACATGTAGAGGATATTAGGGCATATATCCACTGTAATATTGAGGAAATAGGGAAAGATTTGATATATCAGATGTATGAATACCTGTGTGTAGATAGAAAATTGAAAGATGAGTTTAAAACCTTATAAACCACATGAAATTAGCTCATGTTAAAGGAATTTTTCACATTTGAGGAGCCAAAATGGATAAAAACAATATTCATTAGGTTGAATGATTAGTGCAAATGGCTAGTATACCACACAATATCACTAAGGAAGTGTTAGAAGCTATAACCATTTTTAATGAAAATGGAGAAGTTCCTTGATGTAGTAGCATCTTGGGATCCAAGCAATCTTGTGTCAACCAAAAACATTTTCTTTTAGTTGTTGTCTATTTTCTTTCAATCGGGTGTTTCCGTTACCAGTGTTAGATATGTACTTGTTCTTTTTGGTTGTGGTCGTAGCTATGTGTTTGTGGATACATGCTGGATCATCTTCTATGATCACACCTCATTTTGTTTCATTATGTAAGAGTTATTGCAGTTTCTTTGCGAGACTATATTGTTCTTCATGTTACCAATGAGTGGTTGGGTTTCTGATCTTTTTCCTGATCCACCGGTTGTTTTTTCTGAGCATGGTTGTGCCATCTCAGTGATACGTTTGAGGAAGACTTATTTTTTTATTGCATCTCTTATTATTTGCATTGGAGGTTGATCAAGTTTTTTTAAGTCCTGACCTAATTGTTGTAACACATTTTGTTATTCTTGGAAAATATGATCTTTACTAGGTTGGTTGATGTTTGTAATTATTATTTAAGCTCATGGACTTGTTCCTACAAAAAAAGAGAGTTTGCATGTAAGATTATCTAGCATAGCTTGGCTAGGGTTGGTAACAGATTTTTGATCTAATTAAGCATGTATGTTTGGCATGTGAGACTCCATGTTGCAGATCTATTGTAATTAATTCACTGATCATAACTGAAGGTTGATCTCTCATTTTCTCATTGTTGGATTTTTGTTCTTGTTATTTTTGTGGTGTTGTGTTGGACGCAAGGATCAAACTGATCTTTTGATGTTTCTCCATCCTTGAATGCATCAAGTGGTATTAGAGAAAGGTTTTGCATCCTTAGGGTTTTCTTGTGGGCCAACAGTTGAAAGAATTTGACCTACGGTGACCATGGATTATGAATATGGCCAAGACAAATGCTAGACGAGGAGTACGACATGTTGATCCAACTATTTTGGATTTTTTGAGGGAAATATCTGAAAGATTAGAAGGATTAGAGAAAACCCAGAGGAGAGGACAACGCATAGAAGATGCAAGTGATGAAGAAGGAGATGAAAATAATTAGAATAAAGTAGTAGAAATAGATAACCAAGAATCACAACCTAAGTTGAATCAAGGAGAGAGAAGATTCATTAGGGCATTGGCTAATGTTAATCAAAGACCTCATTTCAACCCACCTAATTTTAATGGTAACCTAGATATTGATGAGTCGATAGATTGGATCACATAGATGGATAAGTATTTCAAGCTTGAAGGGACTAATGAATAAAGTAAGGCGGGGTATGATTGTACCAAGATGAAAGGACATGCATCCCTATGGTGGGAACATTTACATACAAATCAAAAAAGAAGAGTTAAAGATAAGATCAAATCATGGGATAGGATGGTGACCAAGTTAAAGGCAAAGTTTTTGGCTGAGGACTATCAAGTAAGTTTGTTTAGAAAGTTGTAGAACTTGAAGCAGAGAGATTTAAGTGTTAAGAGTTATGCTGAGGAGTTCTACAAGTTGAACATCAGATCTGGTCATTTAGATGATGAAGCTAAACAAGTTGATCGCTACCTTAATGGTATGAGGATGTCAATATAAGATGAAGTCAGTATATTGCATATTAGGAGTGTGGAAGAAGCTTACAAGTGGGCCTTGAAGGCTGAAGAGAAGCTAAACATAATGCATGAGAAAAGACAAAGAGGTAGAGGTGGAAGATTTCAAAGAGGTAGAGATAGATCTATTACAGATTAGAGAAAACATGAGCCTGAAGTTAAGGACACCAATCAGTATAGGAGGAAAGATAGGAGTTCCTATCTGAATGAAGGGAAAATTATTGGTGAAAGGAGGAGATTTAGTGGAACTTTTTTCAAGTGCAGTGAAGCAGGACATAGAGCCTTTGAATGCAAACAAGGTAACTCTGAGAAGAAAGCAGAGGGCAATACGAGAACAACATTTTCTGATGAAGAGTCTAACGGATTAGTGAACACAAATAAAATAGAGGAAGGTGTAACTCTAATGACTAGGAGGATCCTATATCATGGAGAACAAGAGACAAAGTCTATATAGAGGAAGAATTTGTTTAGGAAAATATGTAAGGTACAAAATAAGGTTTGTAATATTGTCATAGATAGTGGAAATTCTGATAATCTTTCTTTAGAGGAGTTAGTTCACAAACTGAAGTTGTTGAGGATGAAGCATCCTAAACCCTATTGTATTGCATGAATACAATATGAACACAAGGTACTGGTAAGTGAATAATGCCTAGTTAAATTCAAGATTTGGAAGTATTATGTTGAATTTTTTGTGTGATATTATTCCTATGGATGTGTGTCATGTCTTGTTGGGTAGAACATGGCAGTATGATAGGAAATCATACATGATGGTAGAAGGAATGTTTATACTATTGTTTCTAATGGGATGAAACAAAATATGTTTCTTTAGAGAAACCTATTAAGAGTGAAGTATGTACCAGTGCAAGAATTTGTTTAGTGGATGGCATGAATTTTTTGGATGGCATGAAGTATAATAATGTATGTTTTGCTTTAGTACCTAGGAGTCTAAAAATAATTTTTTGGTAAAAGGACGTCCTAAAGAAATCACTGGATTGTTGAATGAGTATGTTGACATCATATTTGATAATGTACCTGATGGATTACTACTGGTAAGAAGTATTAGTCATTGCATGGATTTGATACCAGAAGCTAGTTTACCAGACAAAGAAGCATATATGATTACACCAACAGAGAATGAAGAACTCAATGATAGGTCTAGGGGAAGAGCTGCTTGTTGTGGCTTGCCGCTGAATAACTTCCACTTCTCATAGTTTTCTACCCATTTATAGGCATCTCCAAACATTCTAGGCTAATAGTAGCAGCTCTTGAGGATTTTGAAAGCACTCACCATAGAAGAAAAGTAGACACTGCATGCCTCATTGTGAAACTTTGAAAGCAATTTTTCCTATTTCTCTTTATCAACGCATCTTAGAAATGCCCCATCTAGCCATTTTTGTAGAGAATGTCATCAACAATAATGTATTTTTCAACCTTGAGCCTAAGATTCATCTTTTCCTTGGGCATTAAATGCGTCGGGCACTCTCCATATGTCAGATAGAATGCCACATCTGAAAACCATGAATCTTGCAGGCTAACAAAAAGAGCCAAGGGTATGTCATCATCGGGTACTTGCTCAGCCATCAATTTGCATAAACCTTGTCCCCACACTAACTGGGTGGGATAGATGTCCAAATCAAATTCTTGAATTCTCACGATCCAAGTAGCTCGATTGTTCATACATATTTCTTGTTGAGTGAGGACATCCTTGATGGTGGAGGTGGGAACATACACAGTAGAGTGAGAATGCATGATGTAGTATCTAAAGTATTTTACTACCTTTACTATCGCATAGGCCTATTTATCTACCAGAGGTTAATTTAACTTATGTTTTTTAAGAGGCATGCTCATGAAATTGATTGCTATTTCTTCCTCTTTATCATTTTTCTACAATAGCATTCCATACAATCTATGCTCTGAGGCATAGCAATAGACAATGAAGTCCTTTTTGTGGTCTGGATTTATCAAAGTGGGAGCAGATGCTATGGGTTTCTTAACATCCTGAAATTCCTTAATAATTTTTGTACCCCACTTGAAAGGGTTTTTATCACTTAGAAACCTGACCATGTGTTTGGTTGTTTCAAAGAAATCAGGTATGAACCTTCGGAGAAAATTGATTTGCCCAAAAAATGACTTGACACCAGTCCTATTTGAGGGCAGCCCAAGCTGCTGAATGGCCTTCACTCTTTCAGGATCAATCTTGATCCCCTCCTTTGACACAATGTGACCTAACAACTTCCCTTACGTAACCCCAAAAATAGATTTTTTAGGGTTCAATGAGATACCGTGTTCCCTGCATATCTGCAGAACCGTTCCCAAATCTTTCAGGTGAGCTCTATGACTTTTTGTAAAGACTGTTAAATCATCTAGGTAAATCACAATTACCATGTTGATCATATGAGTGAAGGAAGAATTCATGGCTCGTTGAAACGTAGCACCCACATTAATCAACTCGAAGGGCATACGATTATAAGCATACTTACCCCATGGTGTAGTAAAGGTTGTTTTATGTTGATCCTGATCAATCACCTTGATATGATTGTAGCTGAAAAACCTGTCTAACATAGACATCATTTCTGAGCCCTCCATTGTCTACAAAATGTTGTCCATGATAGGGAGGTCATAATTGTCTTTAAGGCTGCTCTGATTTAAATTTCTGAAATCAACACAATTCCTTATTTCTCCATTCTTTTTCCTTACGGGTACTATATTCGCGACCCAGGTGGAATGGTGAATGGGATAAATTATCCCTTCTTGCAACATCTTTTCCACCTCTTTTTTAATTTCTTTAGACACCTTGGGATTGGAATTCCTTAGCTTTTGTTTGAAAGGTGTAGTTCCAAGCTTAAGAGGGATATAGTGCTAAAATTTACCCCCTTTAAAATTCTTAAGGTCATGATAAGAACAAACAAAAATATCTTTATACTCTTTTAACAAATTGATGAACCTTCTCTTCTAATTGGGTGTGCAACACTTGCCCAAGTTTATGTATTTGGGATCTCCTCTTTCCCCTATATTTACCTTTTCAAAATCACCTTGATCAGTATTTTCATGGGGGAAGGGTGGTTGTTTGGTTGAATCATGTCTATCAAACAAGTTTTTGAGAGAAACGAGCCCCTTGGTGATGCGGTCTCCCTTCAGTTGAACAATCCCTTCATCTGTGGATTTACCTAGATTAGGGAAAAATTCATTGTAGGTCAAATGTGGTCCTTCGAAGAAGGTTTTGCTGAAAACTTCAATCATCTGCAGAAATTTGTCTATCTATTTATCATCTTGGAAAACCTGCCAATGTTTAGCATTATCTGGTACCCTAGGTCTATAGACCATTTCAATCCTATAGGAACTCTTGTTTAAATATTAATGTGGTAATAACAGGGATGTTGAAACTGCCAAAGAATTTGCCCTACTATTTAGGTCTCTAGGGATAGCCTCTATAGAGAAGGCTTCAAATTCTGCAATCTCATCCCAAACACGGTTTCTGTAATGTTTGAGCCTTTTATTTTGTGATATTCATATTTTCCCCTTACCTATCTTACCACTAATTCCACATCTCCTTTAGCTTTAAGCATTCTTACCCTCATCTTATTTTCTTCCTCAATGCCAAGCAAGAGTTCCTCATACTCGACAATGTTGTTTGTGTTATTAAATTATAATTTTTAAATGCATGAGAGAACATATCTCCTTCTTGGGATATCAGTACAACTCCTACTCTAGATCCAACAAAAGCGTAGCTGCCATCAAACTCTAAGGAGCATAGACCATTGATTCCTTCTACTATTCCCCCTGCTACATCTACCGCTGGAGAGATCATGTAGTTTCCAAAATCACACTCATGATAAAGAATCTGAGATTTATGATCCTCAGATGGAAACACAGTATATTTAAATTTTCCTTCAGGTTGTAAGACAATTTTATTATTTCCCATAGAGATCGTAGCCTGGGACCAGTCTAGTTTGATTTTGTCTCCAAGAACCCTACAAAATGTCTTTCTTAATAGCATCCTATAACTGGCCAGAATGTCAGCAACAAGGATGTTCAATTTGAGTTTTTTACTGGGATGCGTTGCAAGATCCACTTGGGTGTCTTTGATCTGACCTACCAGCGGGACTTGTTTTGAGTCCATGGTGTAATATTTTCCAAAAGTTGCGGTCAAGGGAAGGTCCAGGGCCTTTGCAATAGAAGTGGGAATTATATTGTCAAACGCTCTAGAATGTATGACACAATTATTTAATTTGAACCTGTGAATGAAAAAAGATAAATAAAAGGGTTCTAGTTTTATCCCTAAGGAAGGATTTGTATCTTTAGTAGATTGGGTATCCAAGGTAGCTTGTTCTGACAAGACCGCGTGAGTAGTTTCATTAGTTGTAGGATTTGAAGGGGATTGCCCTGACTTAACATAATTTACAAGTCTCTCTAATTCTCTTGGGTTCATTCTAAGGTATTCTGCAGGGGAGACTTGGATTTTTGCAATTTTTACAAAAATCAACGATATTAAAGGAAGAATTAGAGTCATACTTCTTCAATAATTCATCTTCCTTAGAGTTCTGGTTTTTAAAGAATGGACTCTTAGGGAAGGGGTCCTTACCTTTGTCCCAACGCTGTGAAGTTGATGGTGATTCATTGGTTTGAGAATTTCGATGACCTCTTGTCAATACTGTACATGTGGGGTCCTCAAGAGTTACCAAAATATTACCTCCTCACTTAGAGCTAGACTCATATTTCATATAATAGTTTCCAAAGCCGCCAAGTAACTAAGGAATTTCTGCATCTCCAGGTGATTCTTCAACCAATTCTTTATTAACATGCATCTGTATGGACCGAATCATCTCAGGACAAGTGGTACCGTCGTGTTCATCAGTAAGGTGAAAGGTGCACATATTAACTTTTCTAGGAGGAGCTTCCAACATTTTTTGGTTGGATGAGAGGTACCCTGGAGTTCTATGGCTAGGACCAGCTTGATCAGTCATTCCCCTAGGAATATCTCTATACAAGGGAGGAGGATTAGCACTTCCTTTGGTTAACTGCCTTTTAATTGTGATCACATCATTCACCAGTCTTTGTAACAGGAGATCAGAGGAGTAAACATTTTGCGCATTGGGTATCAGAACATATTTTCTCCATTTTCTTGTTGTTATTAAGTCATCTTCTAGTTCAACAGACATGTCTTGGGTGGCTTGCAAATTAGCTTCCCTTTCTCTCATCAAGTGAAGACCAATGTCAGGTGGCATAGCGTTATGAAAGAAGTCTTTTTGATTTTCAAGGATTGGTCTTTTTTCTTGAGGGATCTTATGAATGATCTTATTAAATTTTTCTATAAACTCTCTCATCGTCTCATGTATCTATTTTTTTAATTGAGCCAATTGAGCGAGCAGGGAGTGTTCGTCTGACACACTTTTGAAATGGTCGTCGAAGGCATTCTTCATTCTATCCCAGTTGGTGATATGGCTATTAGGTAGGTGATAGAACCAATCAGCGGCTGAATTAGAGAGAGTTTGTACAAAAATTCTAACCGCCACATCCTCATGTTGAACAACCAAAATTCCATAGGCTATGTTAAAAGAATTAAGGTGATCCTCAGCCGAAAATTTCTCATCTCCAAAAAATTTGGGCAAGATCTCTCTAGCTCCTTTAGGAAAATTATGGTTTCCTCCCAGGTTCAAAGGTCCTACTACTGCTCCCCAAGGTTGTGCCATTACTGTTGTTGGATAAATTGTGACAAGAGGTGGGGCTTGGATTCCAAACAAGGTCAAAGCTTTCCAGGTGTGGGAAGAAGAATATACACTGGGAGATGCTTTAGGGGGAGAGGGTGGTCTGATTTTGTTCTTAGGTGTATGGACTATAGGGAACTAAAGATTTTGAAATTCTTGGAAGAAAGTATCAAAGATACCCTCCTTTCTTTGGGACCTAGTATAAGGTTGGGAATCTAGAATAATTTTTTTTATGGTCTTTGGGCTGCTATATTCACTATTTATACTTCTTGGGCAATGGGTAGACCTCTTAACCACTAACCAATGTTTTCCTCTTCTTCTATGACCAAAAGAACCTATTGGCATTACTGAATGCTACTTCTTGAGTTCCAAGCCAGGGTATTTAAATTTGAAATAATGTCTTCTTGTGTATTTGTTAAGTTCAAATTAGGTTGCACAACTTGTGGCATTTCTTCTTGATTAGGCAAGATGATAGCAGGAAAAACCATGATTATTCATTAAATAATAATTATTTAGCACTAGTTTACTTCGTATCAGACCCCCAGCGGAGTCCCCAAAAATTTGTTAGTAAATGAGTTTGTCCCTTTCTTATATAATTGATTCTTTAATATGTAGCCCTTAAAGGAAATAACGATCTCATGCTAATAGTAGGATCAAGCATACATGATATTTGACCCTCTGAATTATGGTACATCTCCCGGTTGGATTTTCAATGAGTTTTCAAATAATCAAAATTGCATTTGCAAGAACATACTTTTTACTAGAAAGTAAATAAGGCATTCACAGTAATTCACAAATAAATATATCTCAATCACTGCACTAAAAGGAATTATATAAATTCTACGAAGCCCACAAACTTCAGTTTACTAAACATCTAAAAATATGAAACTACAATAATTAAAAGACTAAGGCTAAAGAAATATTTACTTTGAGAAAGAATTTCGATCAACCAAAGATACCCCAACAGAGATCAATTCACCAGTATAAACGAACAGATTTATAACAGCGGAAATTTTTCATTGATTTCAACAAATCATCTTCAAAGTATATCCCAAAAAATTCACCAAAAATAAAACTCAAACAGATCTCTAAGTAATTCTATCTAATTCCCAAAAATTCTTATCGTTCAACTCAAAGTATTTTTTGGCTATATATAGCTATCAATTTAGAACATACAATTAAAGCACAAAAAACTCTCCCAGAGTTTCGGGATGAAAATAGTTTTTAAACTGAAAAGCATGACTAAAAGAAAAAGGAATGAGCAAAATGACTAGAAGCACTCTGAGATCGACGGAGAATGATCATGGAGTGGCAGATGAGCTAGAGCCCATAGACTGCTCACTAGAAACATTGGTGGCGTGGGCATTCCTCCACTCCTTGTGTGCACTAGAAACACTGATGATAGTGTCATGATGCGGTAGGGTAATATGGATTATCTTTTGTTTTAGCACTTTCTTTTCCTTACACACCTGGCTGATCAACACAAACTACCAACATGGCCTTAATATTATCCCTTATGGCTAAAATCTCCCTTTCATACTCCTGGGTCTCCTCCCCTACATCTTTGATGTTTTGACCACCTTCACTCATCAAAGTAATGTTTAGACACTTCAGATCCTTCTGCATTGTATCTGCCAGTCCCTTTAATTCGTTCACCAAATAGGTAGCTCCTTCATATCCTACCTTAATGATTGAATTCCGCCATTCAACAATTTTAATTGATACATAAAGGACATCTTCATCTAGGCCTAGGACTGGTTTCTTGGCAAGGAACATAGTTACTCCATATTTTTCAATCTTGTTCATCTGGTCTATTACATTAGCCCATTTATTCTTTTCCTTGTCCCATTCAATTAGCTTTGTTAGTATCTCTGAGATTGATGTTGTAACAGTTCCATGAGTTTGGATTAACTGGGTGATATAGTCACCTCCACACTAGATCATGCCCTATATCCACTTGACGAACACATCAATGATGAGTTTGTTCCTCTGAATCTGATCCTTGGTCTTTGCGACCTCGGGTGAACAAGGGTCAAATGATTGAGCTACTTGAGCTAATGGTAGAGGACTAGAATCTTAGACTTCCTATGTGAATTTTGCCAACTTTTTGATTGTGGCTTTCATTTCTTTCTTATCCCTCTCGTCCTTGAAAGTCATGTGAAACATTTTCTTAGTGGACTTTTCTAAATGCTTTTCATCCGCTGCTCTGGTTTCAACTCCGAGATATATCTTTTCGCCTATAAAGTCATTGACAGTATCTTCGACGAGATCTTTATCGTCCTTAGGGACTGCATGCTCAGAAACCCAGCATCCTATTTTCTCATCTATGTCAATCATAGACTCAATCCTAATCCTTTTTGGCTTAACTATAGTCCCCAAGCATTTACTAACCATGTCTTCCACAGGTAGTGTGATAGGCAACACATTCCTTTTCTTGCTAATTGATGTCTCCATCCATTTGAGTGTAAGAGGTGGTTTCTGCAGAGGAGTATTCATTGCAACAACCATCCAATCCCCTGTATCAGACTGGCCAACCTTTAGAATTTCAGCATCTTTAGAAGGTGTGTTCTTCATGTTCTTTTATGACATTGGACTATCCATTTTTTATAGATTGATCACTTCATTTTCCCTAGCCTCCTCAACATCTTCTTTTTTGGATATGGTCCTTGTGACTCGCATAGATGGGGTGATACAGGGGATGCTCTATTTTCTAGACTTGGACTTGAGAGTTCTCTTATTTTTAATTTTGGAGGAGCTTGCAATAGAAACATCAACGTTAGATGAAGAAATAGGATTTTCAACAGAGGTGGAAAGTGCAGATCTCCGTGTGTTATGCCTCTTTTGTACAAGTGGCCTTTTACTGCTAACCCATTTTTTCAGTTCTTTTGATCACACTAAGAGTTTTGATATGTATGTTGTCCCTTTCGTCAATATTCTAGTCTATTTCGGGCAGTGGTAATTCTCTGACTCTTGCTTCATACTGATCATCAATCACCTCTTCACCTTCCTCTTCTTCTATCCCTATGATGTCAATATCTATTCTTAGGATAACAACTTGGTTGAGAGTGAATCTCGACCATGATCTTCTTCTTACCTCAAAATCATCCGTGCAATTTTCCCAGTAATCTTCCATCTAGGGAAGATGTTGAAACTCAATAGGCAAATTAAAATGTTGGGATGCATAACTCTTGTTGTCGAAATATTTCCTCACCTCAAAGGTCTTTAGGTTCAACTTGTTCAATTATAGCTCTAGATTGAGGGCATCTAAGGATATTTTACATGTGTAAAACCCCAGTTCAATGGGAAAGCTTGATTTTTCTCTTCCTTTCCTCTCCTTCACACTTTTATGCACATGAGCCAATTGGCGATCTACCTCAGTTATGATGTGGCTATCAAGGGCATATCTTGGGAGCTTGAATGGATGACCTTCAAAACCACCAACCCTTATGTAAACTTAAATCTCCTGAACTAGATAAAGAAGCTCCCATAAGTGTTGACCTAGTTATTATCTTCTTCTGACATTCTCTGTTCGATATTCCCTACATCTCATAGACTAACTTTCCAGAAAAAATCTTGTTTACCTTCATGAAGTTATCAGTGTGAAATTCTTTCTGTAGATGAGGGTAATAGTTGTATACTTTCATATTGGGGATGGGTAATTCATGAAAGAGGCCCTTCCACTCCTTGGTACATGCTAGAACATAGAACAAGTATGAGGTCATGTAGAAACCAAACCTTCCTGAGAAGTTTGCCAACTGATGGTGAAGTTCATTTGCAATATTGTCCGCCCAGTCAATGAATTTATGGCCTCCTAAGGTTATTTGAATGTAAAAATAAATCCAATCTTGCCAAAAATATGCATGTTGGTTTCCCTTGATCCTGTTGAGTAATATAACTAATTCCCCAACCTCTGGCTTAAAGTGGTCTATGGTAAGAGGATTAGGCATCCTAGACCCTCCCTTTTGTGGCTTCAACAGCCAACTCTGAGAAATTTCATTCCTATAAACTTGTCGCTGGGCAGAGAAAATAGACTGAGAAGAGGTAGTAGTCCATCCCTCATAGGGATCTTTCTTAGGAATACCCATTGCCGTTAAAATAAAATCCCTGTTTATGAAGACTAATGGACTCCTATCTATCTTTTTGATACATTTCTCCTCCCTAATATAACGTTTGACACATTCTACTACCAGGTCAAGGCACATAGTCACTATTGGAAATGCAACAGCTTCTGCCAACTTACTTTGGACTACTTGTTCTATCATGGAACCTAGGACGAGACTTTTAATGTTGTTCCTAATTTCTTCCAATGCCCCTGACCGTATTGATGTGTCGTCACACTTTGACAGAGAGCTAATTAGGCAAGAAGTATGCCCAAAATTTGGGAGTGGAGGCTTCATGGTATATCAAGATAATAATACATATAAAGAAGAACATTGAATGCAAAAGTTCTATAGGGTCTTTTTAACTTCAAAATCACAAATAACTTCAATTTGAATTAGGAGCGCCAAGAGAAGACAGATAACCTGTTAATTCACACAATTTCCCTAAGCTTTGAGAGAGAAGATGATACCTTGACCGCTTTTTTACTTTTGCCTCCGTCAAAAGAGTTTTCACCATAATAGAAAAAAAAGTGTCTCATTTATTTACCAATTCTTCACAAGATCGCGGGAGATTGGCAATTAATGATGAAATGCTGACAAACAATTTAATTAATGATGACAAGAGGTCTGCTTGATCACCGCATTAATTGTCATACTTTCTCACGAGTGAAATAACAGTTAAATGTCACTTCTTATGATGATTATATCTGTGCCATGTGCAGATTCCACATTCTTTGCCAGTTATCATTTCCATCACATCACCACCGCCTTTTCCTCCTCTTGGCTTGAGAGCATCCATTGAACTTTGAACTCCGAACTAAGAAAGTTCAAAAGTTGAGTTCAATTCGAGACAAGACACGACTACTCCTTGGCATGTTTAAAAAAAAAAGATAACACGAGCGGCAAGAAAGAAAAACTAATGATCGGCAAAACATAATGTAGGATGAAATGCACAGTTGAACCTTGAACATTGAACTAGGCTAGTTCACGATTCAAAGTTCAACGAAAAGACAAGCCTTGCAAAATATGCCGCTTATTTTATGTGAAAATGAAAAAGGAAACAAAAACATAACGCGGGGTGATATTGAACCTTCAACCTTCAACTAGGCTAGTTCAAGATTCAAGTTCAACCGACAAGAGGGACATGCAAAAAGACAGGAAAAACCATGGTGATAATATACTTTGAAAAAGATTATAGGGTGATTTTTTAGAGGAATGAGTCGATGAATAACAAGCAGAAATCAGAGGTAACAATCCATAAGATCGATAGACTATACATACACCACTTTGGTGGTGGTCATGTGCTACAAACAAAATTCAAAGGAGTGGTCACAGAATTAGCTTCAACTATTTTACGTTGCAAAGTGGTTCCAACCACAACTTATTTGGTTTATCGGTGATAGAGTTTTGAGTGTCACAGACACTAAGACATGTAAAACTCTTATGTTTTTTATCAACCGGTCATTAGATCACAGATCGGTGAGTGGTAAAGTATTTATGAGATCAATGCAAGCATTTAAGACAGATTTGAGGTGTTGCATTGGAGGAGTCAAAATGTGTTTGACTACCTTGGAGATATAAACTTGCAGATCTTATCCTGACCTAACGTGGTCATGATAAATCATACGCGGTCATAATAAATCATTTCTTTCATCGAGATTATCAATTTGACACATGGTACCATCTCAGGAAAATAATTTGAAGATCAATTTTAAGGTGGTGCAAGTTGTTTATATAAGGGAATTGCTCCATTAAAAAAAAGGAGAGAGTTGTTGTTGCTGAAGAGTTTGTTTTGGGTGATTAGCATTTTATGATTTCAAGTTGAAGTTGCGATCAGAGAGCAGTTACAGAGAGTACAAAGAGTACAGAGTATAAAGAACTTATATGATCTATTAAGAAATCAGTGCTACATCCAGATCACCATTCTTGGTGTTTCGTAATAGTAGCAACAAGCAAAATATCTTAACCGGGTGAACTCTAACAAGTTCAATTTGTAAATCCTTTAACATGGTGACTTCTTTATTGAGGTTTTAAATCCTCTAGCGAGGGAGATCATATATGATCTTATTGTGCTCCTAACAGTGTACTAGTCACTCCTAACATAATGAACCATGAGAAAGGGTATTTGTATCTCCTAACAGGGAAAACTCATATACTGCAGTATTGGGCTTGAGGGTGTCATCCCCACCACGTTTGTTTCCCTCTTACAAGGGTTTCCACGTGAAAAATATTAGTGTTATGTGTGATGAGTTTGTGGATGTTTGATATTACTTTCTTTCATATATTTGCATCAGTTATTTACTTTATAGTTTGGAAAGTATTTCAATTCAGTGGTTGAATGAGTTCATTATTTGTTTGTATTGATTCACCACCTCCCCCCGAGTACCTATTACTACAATTGGTATCATAGATTAGGTCCTTTTTTAAAGTTAATTTTTATTTATTTACTATTTTTAATTGTGTATAATTGAACTCTTTCATTTTTTTAATGAAAATTTAACACACATTTTCTATACACTTTTAGTTGTGCTTTGTTACTTTCATGCAATTTCAATTTAACTTTTTCAAATATTTTATTTGAACTACCTACACCTTTTTGTTTTTTAATATAGTTTACTTTTATTTTTTATATTTTATTTGAAGCACCAAGTATTTAAAGTTAATCTAAGTTTTTGAAGTTAATTTTTTATTTGACAATATTGATTATCTATTTCAATTAAGGTTAATTTTAGTAATGTGTTCCTAATAAATGAAAATTACTTTTGTTTTTCTTATATGAAAGGAAGAGGGAGAAAAAGAGAGAGGAAGAGGGAGAGATAGAGAAATAGGCAGATATAGATGAAGAGATAAAGGAGATTTGTTGAATAAGTTTATTAGTTGTTATTAATTTTAAAAATTAGTAGTATATATTTTGACATTGGATATATTTCGAAGTTTATTATCTTTTGGTTTATAATTTAGATTTAAGGTTGAAATTTATTTTAATTATTTATCTTTTTTTATAAAATTACAAATAATAATTTAAAGGTATAAGAATTAATTTAATTTATAATTATATGTTGTTTAACTTTTAATTATTGTAGTGATTATATTTTTAATATTTTAATTTATATAATAAAATAAATTCTAAATTTAATTTATGTTTTCTTTTTCTCTCTCTACCCCTTTCTCTCAATCTATCTCACTCTATCTCATCCTCTCCCTCTTTTTCTCCTTTATCTCTTCATCTAGGGGAAGTTCGGGGTCAATAACCGCTCACTCATTGTCACACAATAAAATTATTAGTAGTGGATCTATTAAATACCAATAGTTGATCATTTTTTAGCTTTTTTGATTCATGATTGGCCCATTTGTGCACCACTATGGAACATTTGTCCACAAGTACTTTGGCTTGTGGTGATGAAGTTAGCTATTGCTACTACTAATATCTTTCCCCTATATTAATTTATTTTATGTTTTCTTTCTCTCTCTACCCCTTTCTCTCAATCTATCTCACTCTATCTCATCCTCTCCCTCTTTTTCTCCTTTATCGCTTCATCTTCTAGGGGAAGTTCAGGGTCAATAACGGCTCACTCATTATCACACAATAAAATTATTAGTAGTGGATCTATTAAATACCAATAGTTGATCATTTTTTAGCTTTTTTGATTCATGATTGGCCCATTTGTGTACCACTATGGAACATTTGTCCACAAGTACTTGTGGTTTGTGGTGACGAAGTTAGCTATTGCTACTACTAATATCTTTCCTCTATATCTCTCCATTTATCTTTATCCCCCTTTTACCTCTCTTTTTCTCCCTCTTTATTCTATTGTATTTTTCTATTTCAATCTAGATCTCCCTCTCATTTTATCCCTTTTCATATTTATCTCTTTCAATTGCAAATATGACATTTTTTTTTTTTAATAAAATACTCTCATTATATTAATAAAGAACTTTTAATTTGAAGATCGATCCTTGTAAAAAGCATCCCATCCCTATTTGATTTGAAGATATCACTAATTGATACCTTTTTTGCACAAACATAATATAATGTTCTATCGAAAATGTAATCAGCGCAGGGATGGCCCTATAATTATTGATCGATATCTTCTTGACCTAAGCAATGATGTAATCTATGGAATGCGTGATATACACCGTATTGGTATCACCGGAACGACTCATTACGGGACCAACCATTGAGTGATTTGATTGCTCTTTGTTCTTTGTTCTTTGACCGGACCAACCATTGAGTGATTTGATTGCTCTTTGTTCTTATATCAACATTGAACATATCCACTAAAGAACATATCCACCTTTAGTAGAGGGAGATGACCCACTTTTTGAACACGTTCTAAAGATTGTTATAGTAATTTAAACTGCGAGCATGGGGTCTAATGCATCATTGGTCCACTATTTTAGGATGATAAAAAGAGCATTAATTTTGTAAATTTGTTCTTTTTTAAAATATTACATTTAGTATAAATTATCAATAAATATTACACTAAGTTATCAATTTCAAACTGATTGTATTTCTATTAATAAGATTTAAAATATCATTAAAACTAATTAATCTCAATCAATAAAACCCACTTACTTACAAACCATTTATCAAAAATATTAAAATATATCAGATGTTATTAAATTTTATCAATAATATTTCATTGTCTCTTCCAATTATATTTCATATAAATTATTATTAACACATAAAATCTAATAATAAAAGTTTCATAGACCTTCACACCATAAAATCTAATATTAAATATAATTTAATGTAGATAACAATAAGCCCCATTTTCTAATACATTAATTAATCCTTTAAAATATACCAAAGATACCAATTATTCAACTATGAAATTGAACCATATTTAAAATATACCAAAGATTCCAATTGTTCAACTTGGAAATTGAACAATACAATTCTGAAAACATAGAAAAGACACCAATTGTTCACCCCTGAAATTGAACAATACAATTCTGAAAACATAAAAAAGACACCATTTGTTCAAGGATGAAATTGAACAGTACAACTCTTCAAACATAGAAAAGACACCAATTGTTCAAACATAGAAAAGACACCAATTGTTCAAACATAGAAATTGAACAGACAACTCTTAAAACATAGAAAAAATACCAATTGTTCAACGATGAAATTGAACACTACTAACTCTGAAAAGATGATTGAACACATCTAGTTACTTCCACCATATCATAGTTCAACAATAAATTGAACCATAATTGTTCAACAATAATTGAACCACACCCTCAGACCTCTTTGGACATATTTGAATTGCTGATTAGTACGAAGGATATACTCATCCAACCGACACCGACACCGACACCGACACCGACACCGACACCCACGTATTGGGTGCCTAATAATTTCAACAATTAATTTATTCCCCCAAAATCCTCTTCCTTAGTGGCATTGCGAATTCCAATACCTTCTCCGGTGAGGGAAGGATTTTCTTGACGCTCTCCCTCTCCATACATCTCTTAACCCATGCATTGAGCAACGGATACTCACTCTCAAAGGGTATCTTGAAATTCCCAAGAGTTTCATAAGCATGAAACCAAGAAGCAAAGGGAATGAAAGCAATATCCAGAAACCCAAAATCCTTTCCAGTGAAGAAAGGGAGGGACCCACCTGCTGACATCTCATTCAATGCGCCTTCCAACAGTTTAAAGCATTCCAGCAAGTCACGCTTGGCCTGCTCTTGAGCCTCATCTTTCGACCTCATTATACGAGCTGCCGCGTCATAAAACTATACCCATAGTACATTTTTGTTTCACAGTGCCCCAAAATGAAATAAAATATAACATTCCAAATAGGCCAGCAAACCGATTAGAAATGCATTAAATGAACAAAATGTGTTTTTACAGAGTAATGCCTTACCTTCTTATCTGTGAAATCCGCCCAGAAGCGGGCAAGGGCACGGTCATATGGCTTGGAGGGTAGAAACTGCTTCGAATCCCACGCCTCGTCAATGTACTGAACAATTATAAGAGACTCGCATACAGGCTGGCCGTTGTGGATCAGAACAGGGATTTTCTTGTGCACAGGATTCATTTTCAGCAGGAGCTCACTCTTATTAGCAAGCACCTCTTCTTGGTATTCATACTTCACGCCTTTCTCCTCCAATGCAATTGTGACGCGCATGCCGAACATACTGACCCATGTGTTCAGTACCTTCACTTGCTCCATCTCAACCACACCTAAAACCCAAAACCCAAAACCCTAAATTTACACTACTGTAGATAATCTCACACCAAAACCCTAAATTTCATAATATTAAATGATCACAATATCTTAGGTAAAAGCATAAAAACCCTAACATACCTGTAAATAATAAGTAACAACGCCTAAACTTCAAATCACACGCAGCACCCAAACTTCAGCTGTAACAGCTTTTCTGTTGATCTTACGAGATTAGGGCAATGAGAGTACGAAGATATATATAAGAAAGCCCACGTCGGTATATCCGGAGGATATGGATTCTGGGCCGTTCGCTAGATTTCTAGAAAGTTCGGGGGTAAGTCACATGAAGCAGCAGAAAGAAGCAGATGTAGCCCCGTTGGGAAGCCCTCTGGGCGGTTAGAGCTAGGAGTTGTGCTGACGTAGGCTCTTACGTAAGATGAGAAATAAAGAAATGTTCATGGTTATAGGAAAGAGGTGAGTCAAAGTTACTAGGTAATAAAGAACAATGTGATTAGGGGTAGTGGCAATGGAATACAGAACAGACATTGAGCTGCTGCCTTGTAAAGCAAGGCACATATTCCTCACCACATAGAGTGTGGCCCACGTAACCATGTTAGACTTCCATCATCATCGAGATGCTAAAAAAATGTTTGGGCATTTATTATTATTATTATTATAAAAGTGGTTTTTGCGAGCATTTGTGAATGTATTGAATTTTAAAGTGTTTTATGGTCATCGAGGAAAATAGTATCTTTTTTATTAATTTATTTTTAAGTAATATTATTTTTTAATCTTATAGTTATATGATATGAGTTTTCCATATTTCATGTATATTTATATACAAACTTTTTGGTTAAACTCTTTGGTCAATGTTTTGGATGACACTAAGCTTATATCTATTTTATTGCTTATAATTTTAGGTTTATTTTACAATATTAAAATCAATTTTGGGGTTAATTAGCGAGAACTTCTTGTTATGAAGCACGAGGTCATGAGGTCCAGTCTCATCCCAACCCACGTGATACTAGAGGATGTGTTGCGCCAGCATCACTGGTAATGTTAAAAAGTTTACCCGGTGCACTGCAGTTTATAGGGGGTGCTATACCTAATTCCTATAGTCTAAAAAAAATCAATTTCGATAATTTTAGAGACATAGATTGATTGGGAATATTTATTTTACATTTAATTACGAGTTTAGGTTGTCATTGTTTCATTTAGCCATTAGGAGTCATTTAAATAAAATAATATTCAAAATTGTACATAAAGATGTTTTATGCAAAGCCAAACTTTAATTTAGTAAGCTATCATCTCAAGTCCATGACTTATTAAAAACATATCTACTAAAAGACAGGAAAAAAATACTTCATTAGCACTTAGTAGTAGCAGGATGTCAATAGTTAGATATGACTAAACACTTACATGATTGTTTGATGTCTTTGATCATTGTTCCAAAATTGTTAAATTTAATATAAGGGTTTGACCAAAGAAACAACTGATAAAAGAAAGAGAAAAAACATTAGCACTTAGAAGTGGCTAAAAGAGAGAGAAAAAGAACTACATTAGCACTTAGAAGTGGCTAAAAGAGAGAGAAAAAGAACTACATTAGCACTTAGAAGTAGTAGGACATCAATAGTTATATATGACTCAACATTACCATGATTGTTTGGTTTGTCTTTGATCATTATTTCAAAACTGTTAAATTTAATATAAGGGTTTGACCAAAGAAAATATCCTTGACTAACAAGCTCTAAAGTTTTCTCGTAAATGTGTTATAGTCATTTATTTCAAATCTAGGAATTGAAGCAAGAAAAAGTCAAAAGTATTGAACATATTGGATCAAATCTACAGTTTGAGATTGATTATATGAATATGGTTCTATAAGGACCTCCACAGATTTTAAAATAACAAAATTTATATATTTCACACAAAAAAACACTTTTGCCATTTGCCAAAAAAAATGTCATATGCTTAAATAAACCAAAACAAAGACTTCAAATTACATTCAACATAAAGATTTAGTACATGAGCCATCAAAAAGTCTAAACATAGGGAAACATATATCTTTACAATAGACCATTGGGTCGAATACATAGAATATATCTTGTACATGATGACCATTCTGATAACAAATCTCAACATCTATCCCCCTCAAGTACATCCTAGGCGAGAGGTTTGGAACATGCTTCTCGATAGAGGCTTCTCACAATAACCTTCATTCCAAGAGAATTAGTTTGCGCTCTCTAATATTAGGTGTCATTTGTGTCCCAAATGTAATATAATTATTATCAAGGGGTAATCTCTCGATCAGTAAACCATGGTTCTAACTTCTGGTTATCTTAAATTTTTTTTTGCCAAAAGAAGGGAGTATCTCTCCCCATCGTGGAGTTATTTGCACAACAATTGGGGTTGAGAGAATGAGGGCTCCAATCACGTAGAATCCTTAATGACATTTGTATAGCTTCTATGTACATACGTTGATATATTCATTCTTTACAAAACCCGCTCCTAAGTTTTAGTCTAGACTAAGTCTCCTCGTTAAGAATCATTTATTATTTTCTCATCATAATTATTAGTTTGGGTTTGAATAAAACAATTTAGATAAAAAAAATTAACTCAAAATTAAAAGGATCATAATGAAATACAAAATTAAATAGATAAAATTCTTTAATAAAATAGTATGGGTGGTGACATCTCTCACCCCTTGAATAATGCATCTTCCCTGATGAATCTGTAGAAATTTAGCATCATACCCAAAAATAGATCATCAAGATGCATACTAAATATCTTAGTATCATTTTTTTAAGTAAATGCAATCTATTATTTACTTGCAAACACTCGACATAAGTCAAACATGGAAAAGCATCAAATAATAATTCCTACCAAATTTCACACCTACCATCTGTGTGTGTGTGTGTGTGTGTGTGTGTGAGAGAGAGAGAGAGAGAGAGAGAGAGAGAGAGAGAGAGAGAGAGAGAGAGAGGGATANTGTGTGTGTGTGTGTGTGTGTGTGTGTGAGAGAGAGAGAGAGAGAGAGAGAGAGAGAGAGAGAGAGAGAGAGAGAGAGAGGTATTCTACCTTTCATTTTGTAATCATTTCAGATAAAACAAGCACACTTAAGATAAGCAAACACAAACATGCATCAAATAATAATTTTCATGAACAAGTTCTAAGTGAGTGTGAGTGAATTTCCTTACCACCCTTCAGTTTCAAAAACTTAGGATACCTTTCTCTTACAATATTCTCTTCCTCATGTTGGTGTTTACATGTTTGTAGTACTCATGGACTATACTAAATCAGCATTCCATGTTAGTGCCCTCATCAAAATTAGAATCATATATTAGTAGTACCCTTCCATATATTTGATTTTTAATTGTGTAGTTAGGAATTTATATGATATTAATGTGTGTGATGGATTATTTGGGTAAGTGCACAAAGATGGGGGACCAAAAGGGGGGTATAAGATGCCGCTTTTTTCCTGAAATCAGCAAACTCTGAACTTGAATGAGAAATTGAGGATAGTTACACACAAAATTTCAAAATGTGACAAAAACAAGAGTTTTTCTACTCCAAATCTAGTTTCTAAAATACCAATTTATTTTAGAAATGGTGGAAATTAAGGTCCTCAAAGACGGGGAGCACAAAAAGTGGTCATGTTTTTTGTGAAAAAACATAACATAGTGTCTGGTGTGCTCCCCCTTAAATGTTAACTTTAAAAAAAAAAAACATTAATCGCTCTGGTGGGAAATTAGCTAACACCACCTAGTTTACCCTGGATTTCTCTACTAATTTTTTGATGAAAGTATAATTTTTTGCGATTTTCCTAAGTGGACACATCCTTAAAACGTAAAATTTCTACGTGCTCCCCCTAGAAATCATTGAAAACTAATCAAAAATCAAAACTTCTTTTTTTTAAAAAAAAAGTGTGTAGAATGGAGTCTAGTTTCTGAATTTAATGTAATGTTTTTCAAAATTCGATGAATGAGTAAAAATCTAAGCCTAAATGAATACACGTTGGTTTTTGACAAAATTTGGATATACTTACAAAAGAAATTAGAGATGAAAAGCTTAACATAATGATAATTCAAAATAAATTATCTCATTAGATAGCTAACAAAGAGATCTACAATATCACGTCGTCTAATTTTATCGTTATTGAACCATGTGTAAACCTGATAGAGAGTACACAAAAAAAAATGTTAAATTTTTGTAGGTTTGCTGGAAAACACGTCTCAAACTTGTTTGAATCCTCCAAGCCCTTGAGTTGGATCTCCAAGGAAAATCCAAGCCTTAGGTTTGGTAAAGTTCAATACACTTCAAATCACGCACACACTATAGCGCGCACGTGCTATAGTACATGCACGATATGTAAATTTTTGGTTTACATAGCGCATACGCGCTATGTAAACCTTAAGAAAATGCTTAAGGGAGGGAGGGAGAAAGCCCAACAGGCCTGCCAGACCAATTCCAGCACTAGGTCAATACATAAAATGTAACATTTAAGTATATAAGAATATACATAAGTTACATTTTATGTACATACTCTCAGGATGTTTGAGAGTGGTTTCAACTTCATATGAGTTAAAATAAAGATTTTAGATTTTTGATGATTTTTAGGAAATTTTAGACTTAGCCAAATTTCAGGAATCATCACATTGTCTTCAACATAATTGTCAGTGAACTATTGATTATAACCTTAAGCCCTTCACTTAATTAAGGACACTCTTTAGGGTTGTAAGTGGTTCTAATGTATCATAAGGAGTCATAATGGGTCCTAAGTGGTCCTAGGTCCCCTTAGTACCCATTACAACCCGTTAGGACACATTAGGGATTAAGACCCCTTAAAACATTAATCATCGTAGGACACACTAATGGGCTCTAATATGTTCTAATGTGTACTAATGTTTTGTAAGGGGTTTTATTGGGTTCTAAGTGGTCCTTGGAACCCTTAGGACCCATTAGGACCCCTTAGGACCCATTAAGAGCCATTAGAACACATTAGGACTCATTAGGGCCCCTTAGAACACATTAATAGTCATAGAATCCATTAGAGAGAGAGAGAGAGAGCATTAATCACCGTAGCATACTCTTAAGAGTTCTAAGTGGTAATTCTAATGTATCATAAGGGGTCATAATGGGTCCTAAGTGGTCCTACAAACCTTTAGGACTCATTACAACCCATTAGGACATGTTAGGACCCATTAGAACCTCTTATGAAACATTAGGACCTCTTAGGACCCCTTAGAATGCATTAATCAATGTAGGACACACTAATGGGCTCTAATGTATCCTAATATTTCCTAAGGGGTCCTAATGGGTTCTCAGTGGTCCTAGGAACCCTTAGGACCCATTACGACCCCTTAGAACCCATTAATACCTAGTATAGCACATTAGGACCCATTAGAACCCCTTAGAGCACATTAATAGTCATAGGACTCATTAGAGAGAAAGAGAGAAGGCGAAGACCCATTACGAGCCCTTAGGACCCCTCTCTCTACATTTTAAGGGTCCTAAGGATTTTGAAGGGGTCCTAGGATACATTAATGTGTCCCAAGACCCCTTACCATACACTAATAAATGGTAAGAGGTCTTAAGAGGTCCTAAGATGCATTAATATATCTTCAGACCCCTTATGACCCCTTATGAACCCTAAGATGCATGGTAAGGGGTCCTTGTGTCGTAGAACCCCTTATAATCTTTTAGGACCCCTCTCTCTACATCTTAGGGGTCGTAGGATTGTTAAGGGGTCCTAGGACACATTAATGTGTCATAGGACCCCTTAGATCCCTTACAACCCCCTGGGATCCCTTACCATACACTAATGAATGGTAAGGGGTCCTAAGGGGTCCTAAGGTGTCCTAAGACACATTAATGAATCTTAGGACCCTTCATGACCCCTTAGGACCTGTTAGTAATCTCAAATTTTGGAGAAATTTTGAGTGACTACACTGAAAATTTCTAAGTGCAGATTGTTGCCTTAAGAAACTCGTGGAGAAGGCATATTTTGAATGCATGCAGAAAGAGGCCTCATGATTTTTGTGAAAAAACACTTGGGAGATGGGTTCAACACCTTTCATTTAGTAAGTGCAGTGGGTTCCAACCCTCAGATTTCAGTTCTGACTTGTTTTGGAGATGGCCATTTGGAGGCGCTTGTCTAAATTTGTATTTTTGCCTAAGTGTAAGTTTGTTGCAGCAGGCCCTGTTTGAATTTGAATATCTTGTATCCTGTTAAGTTTCATGGCCCACCACTTTGGGATTGTTTAATATTTATATTAGAGAGTTTATGTTTCAAAGCTCAATCCATTTCGAGTCCGTTTGATAGGTTTTCCAATCTCCCAAAGTCAATTGCCCAGAATTGTCTATCCTCTTGGTTCTGTCCAGAATTCTGATTACCCCTGTTTGACTGATTGTAACTTTTGACCTTGTGACCTAATTGAAAAAATTCCTTTTGTACTATATTACAGAGGTTAAATACTTCTTGAGTGTCCATCTTTAGGTCACGACAGGTCCATTTGGTCAGTTTGCTAAGCTCATTCCGTTTACATTTTCTATCAATTTGCCAAATGGTCAAATGCATAATTCTGAAGTAGCTTACTTTGAGGTCTTGCAAATGTGTATCCAGATGAATTTATTAGATAATTGAGTTTTCCCTCATATTGTAAGCATGGATTTGTACCTACCTGGAGATTTTTAGATTTCTACCAATCCGATTGATCTCTTTGCTTTATCGATTCCAAACCCAATTTCTGTATATCTGTTGGGTATTAGTTCAGAAAGTGTTTTAGAAACTGACTATGTGTATTAATGTCATTTGATCTGTGGACCATCAATGCAAGTTAGTAATAGTTTCATGATCCTTGTATGAAACTAAATCTATTACCGAGGTTTCAGATCATGAGGGTTTTGTTGGTTGAGTTTTCAAAGTAAAAAGCAAAGAGGTTTTGTGCAGATTAACAATGTTTTTAGAATTGCACTTTCCTGAATTGCCTTCTTCAGAGGTTGGTAATTTCTTGTTGGATGATTGTTTCAGAATGAGGATTGTTTCCCTGTACTTTGTATGTGAAAGTGTATTACTAGGATCAGGCTTGGGCCTCAAGGCAAGTTTTTATATTGTTTGCAAATGCTGATTCGATTGAGATTTATGTTGTTTTGGCATTTGCACTTATGCAGTTCTCAGAATTGCTATCTTTTGATCAGTTACTCCAGGCATGTAGAATTGGATCTGGCAAATCCCTTTGGCATGTTTTTTCACATATTGAAAAATGGTGTGGGTTTATGTTTGTATGATTATGGGATGCTTCTTGGTCAATTTTTGAGACTAGTTCCAGAGGCCAATTGCCATTAGTGTGGTCAGTTTGCAGAAATGTTATGGTTGTTTGAAATGATCATTAATTCAATGTCTTATGATCCACGACCATAATAGGCTATATTTTGATGCATTGAAGAAGGTGAAGGAATGTCTCATGCATTTGAGTTTTCTTATGAAAGATAAAGGGGAACAGTGCGAAGTATAGAATTCAAAAGTTATTAAAAGCATATGGGCATTAAAGTAGAACTTTTAAAAACAAATTCATGGATGGGCCTATGCCATATTGTAATGTTGTCTACACTAAAATTTGCCTTCGAAAGGATTGGTGGGGGACCTTGTTCAGATGACTGGAAGAGGCTATGGTTTTAGAAGATTACAAAGGTTTTAAACTAGCAAGCTAATGCTATTGCTAGGAGAATCTTTAAACAGGAGTAAATCCATCATACTCTGTGCAATGTTTGAGATATAATTTTTCATTGTGTTGGCATATAAAGCCTAGTCTTCAAGCATATGCTGGATTCCACCAGAGCCTAAATAGAGACTCACGCAATATATATGGTAAGAAGCCCCATGCATGTAATGAGGGAAATGTCCACGCGGGAAGTGGGATTTGGGGAAATATTTAAAGTTTACACCAAATACTAGTGCTTAAGGCTACAAAGGGGCCTAAGCAATGGGAGGATGTGCAGTATTGAATGGAGGAACCCACAAGATAGATCCTTGCAATATAGAATTGGGTAGGTGCGTTGACCAGCAAGAGGGAATTTGAAGCATTTCACAACAACAAATAATATACATTGTGCAGTACATGGAAGCCATGCATGCCAAGGGATGCTAGTGCAACATGCCCAGATGTGGTAAGCCTACGTAGAGACAATGGGAATGTCTACGCTGACAAGGGAAAGTCTCACACAACAAGTTTCAAGGGGGAGTGTTTAAATGTTTTACACCAAATACATTTGGCAGGTGTAAGCCACTTCCACAACCTTTGCCAGCATACTACCTTGTGCAGGAAACTATGGAGGCCCGCAAAGGTATGATGAGGAGGCTTGAAAAGCTTGAGAATGCTTAAGAGCATTATCTGACATTTGCTGGGCAATGGTGTTTTTCTAGTGTTTAAATACTCCCACACACAGTTGGTAATATGAATTAGAAGCCAAGAGGCTCTTGGCAGGCCCCTTGGTTTGGAGGAATACAGTGCGCTGGTGGGCTCCCAATTTTGGCACTGGAAATCAACAATGCTTTAAAAACCTTTATCAATTTGTCCACATTGATGTCGTAGGGAAACTTTAAGATGTTTATAAGGCATAACAAAAACATATTACTTTGAAGACAAAGAGGAAGCTCTCTCAAAGCGCAAGGATAGATGGCACCTCAGGAAGCATGCCGAGACGATCGATGCCCAAATTTTGTAGGTGAGATGGAGGATAGATGGTGGACACTTGGTGCCTAGTTGCACACTCACACCGAAAAAGGGAAGACCAAAAATTGGCTCGTTGACCGAGCTCGTTGCACAATCGTGTTGGTTTGACAAGGTGCCCGGAATGATGCGTGAGCTCGAGACCGAGCCAGTCATGTAGTCATAGACCCAAGATAGGCTCATTGCGCAGTCGTGCAGGAGGATCGAGACATCAAAATTGGCTCGCGAGTGAGCGGCTGAGCTCATCACGTAGTTGTGGAACAACCAGTTGCTCAGTTGCAGACCCAAAACGAGCTCGTCGCGCATGAAGATTGAGGTGATGAAAAAGGCATGTGAGTTGGCAATTCAGCTCGTTGCGCACTTGTGGAAGTTAATGAAAGTGACCAAAAAGTTTTGCGACTGAGTGATCAATGCTCGTCGCGCACTCACAGAGGCTATGCAAAGGTGGATTTTTAGAGCCAACTAGGAGGTGACACTTGGAAAAATCTAGTGACTTGCACAAGAAAAGGGCAAAAATGAATTAAATAATCTATGCAGAATGTAAAAATCAAAGTTAAAATTGCAGAATGATATAGTTTAGACTATATTAAAAAATTCATAAATTTAAATGATGCACAAGCAAAAAAATGGTTTCAATAGATGGTCATATTTTGTGCAGACATATAAGGGTCATATATCACCGGAAAGGTCTCAGAATGAAGATTCTGATTTTGTGAGCCTTTTGAGTCCAGATCAAATCAGATTTTTTCCAGTTAGGAAAACAAGCAGTTGCAGATATTTTCTAGGAGAAGGACAGGTGTCGGTGAATTGAATTTGTTCTTCTCATTTCTCTATATCTCAGATTCTTCTAGATTGTACAGGGATGGTGAAATTAATGCTGCAAGGCAGCTTTCTGATTTTGTGTGTCTGGTTTTGAGTTCTTTGTTATGTAGATGTATTGAATCAGAAGTTTTTAATGAAAAACAAATGGAATCCCTTACCAGTATTTGTCTAATGTATTTGTGTTTGATCCTAAATCTTTGTGCATAAATTTGTAAGGCATTTTAGTGCACCAGTTATAAGGTAACTGTGAATTTATGTTTTAGTTGTAAGGAAACTCAGGTGCGAAAACAACTTCCTACACTAAGCTCTATAGGAAAGTATTGTGCAAATTCTTTTAAATCCTTACAATTTTAGATTCATTAACTACTTTAACAAAGATATTGCAGCCATGTATAGAGAAAATAGAGAATGAAACAATGATTTACCCTGGGGAAAACCTTTCGGTAAAAAACCCCAGCACTCCTAAACTTGCACAATGTATTATCTTCAACACAATGGTTACAACACACTTGCAATGCAAGTTCTTTTTAGGAGACAATCGATACACACAGACAAATCCAGTAGCACTAGATTATACCAACAATAGAATCTTTTCGTATCCTTTCCTGTAACCCTAAAAAATGCTTATATCATTGCACTTTCCTTTTTAGGGAAACTTCCAAGGATAGTCGTATTAGGGTTTTACCATTCCCCGAACCCTACGATTGTGGAAGAGTGTAAAGTACTCAACTTTATCAATTGCCACATGTCTTACATGTCTTCACCTGTCATTGAAATCTCCTAGAAATAGCTCTTACATGTCATAGGAAACCGTCATAACCATTTCAGCCATGATCTCCTTACACACAATTCAAGATGCTGACACATCAAGTGGAGTGACACATCAACATGCCAACTAGACATGTACACTCACACTTAATTACATTATTTGCAAGAAATACATTTTACAAAACAAATAATAAGAATGGGAATTATCCAAGGTTGAGACACCTTATTCCTAACATTAGTTTCTTTCAAGGAAAGAGTAAATCTTATATACAAGTTCAGAGGTTTCAAGGTTGCATATGAATTTGATGTCCTGGTGTTGGAGTGAAAAGAGTGAAATGTAAGGCATTTGATTTGGGTCCTGTATTGTTTGGATTTAGAGGGTTTTCTATGAATGTATGTTTATATGACTCTGTTGCCCAATAGATAAAGCAGTGGTCTTTGCTTCTTTATGCAGTTGTCATCATCAATTCAATTTGTTTTTCTGTTTAAAGAACTATGAAGGATTGTCATATCAAGTGTGATGGGAGGAATCCATCTCATGATTCACTCAAAGAAGTGAATCCAATAGGTACACCCACCTGAGCCTTTGAGCTCAAAGTGTAGGAGGATTTTTTGATCCTCGTTAATTAGCCTTTTCTTTGAAAAGGTCAGGGAAAACCACTAACAGGACCCTCGAGGAACCCTCTCTCTAAATCTTAGGGGTTGTAAGGTTATTTAATGTGTCGTAGGACCTCTTAGACCCCTTACCACCACTTAGGAGAAATTACCATACACTAATGAATGATAAGAGGTGCTAAGGGGTTGTGAGTGGTCTTAAGGGGTCCGAAGGGATCCTAGGACACATTACTATGTTGTAGGACCCTTTAGGACCCTTTAGGACCCCTTACCATACACTAATGTGTGGTAAGGGGTCTTAAGGGGTCATAAGGGATATTAAGGGGTCCTATGACAAATTAATTTGTCCTAGACAAATTAATTTGTCCTAGGACCCCTTATAACCCCTTAGGACCCTTTAGCACACCTAAGATGTAGGGAAATGGGTCATAAGGGGTCCTAGGACCCCTAATGACCCCTTAGTACCCTTTAGGAATCCTCTCTCTACATCTTAGGTGTCATAAGAGTTGTTAACTTGACCTAGGATACATCATTATGTCCTAGGACCTCTTAAGACCCCTTAGGATCCCTTACTATACACTAATATATGGTAAGATGTCGTAAGGGGCCTTACGGTGTTCTAGGACACATTAGGGTGTTCTAGCATACATTAATGTGTCCTATAACCCCTTATGACCCCTTAGGATACTTTAAGATCCCTAAGATGTATACTAAGGGGTCGTAAGGTGTCCTAAGGGGCCATAAGGAGTTTTAGGATATATTAATGTGTCCTAAACCACATTATCACCCCTTATGACCCTTGAATACCCCTCTCTCTACATCTTAGGGGTCATACGGGTTGTTAAGGGGTTCTCACATTAATGTTCCCTATGACCCCTTATACCCCTTAGGACCCCTTACCATACACTAATGAATGGTAAGGGGTCCTAAGAGTTCATAAGTGGTCTTAAGGGATCTTAGGACACAATAATGTGTCCTAGAAGCCCTTATGACCCCTTAAGATCCTTTATGGCCCTTGATATGTATGGTATGGTGCCTAAGGTTTCCTAAGGGTCAAAAGGAATCCTAGGACACCCTTCTGACCCTTTAGGACCCTTGAATACCCCTCTCTCTACATCTTAAGAGTCATAAGGGTTGTTAAGGTGTCTTATGACACAGTAATGTGTCATATGAGCCCTTAGACTCCTTATAACCCCTTAGGATGCCTTACCATACACTAGTGAAATGGTAGTCTATCCTAAGGGGTTGTAAGGGGTCTTAATATAGATTAATGTGTCATAGGACCCCTTATAACCCCTTATGACATTTTGGGACCCTTAAGATGTATGGTAATTGGTCATAACGGTTCATAAGGGGTCCTATAACCCCTTATGAGCCCATAGGCCCCTTTAACATCCCTAAGATGTAGGGTAAGGGGTCCTAAGGGGTCCTAGGACACTTTAATATGTCATAGGACCCCTTAGTACCTTTTATGACCCCTCTCTCTACATATTAGGTGTTGTAAGGGTTGTTAATGGGTCATAGGACATATTACTAAGTCATAAGGGGTTTTAAGAGATCCTAAGACACATTAATGTGTCCTAGAATCTCTTATGACCCCTTAGGACCCTTTAATACCTATAATATGTATGATAAGGTGTCATAAGGTGTCATAAGCGGTCCTAGGACACATTTATGTGTCCTAAGATGCCTTATGACCCTTTAAGACCTCTCTCTACATCTTATGGTTCAAAAGGGTTTTTAAGGGGTCAGTCCACACAATAATGTGTCGTAGGACACCTTAGACCCCTTATGACCCCTTAGGACCCATTACCATAAACACACAAATGTTAAGGGATCTTAGAAGGGGTCATAAGGGCTTGTAAGGGCTCGTAAGTAGTCTTAAGGGGTCATATGACACATTAATGTGTCATAGAACCCATTATGACCCCTAAGGACCCTTTACAACACCTAAGATGTATGGTAAGGGGTCCTAAGGTGTCCTAAGGGTTGGAAGGGGTCCTAGAACACATTAATGTGTCATAGGACCCCTTGTGACCCCTCTCTCTACATCTTAGATATTGTAAGGGTTGTTAATGGGTCCTAGGATACATTTCTATGTCCTAACACTTTCTAACACCCCTTAGGCCCCCTTACCATACACTAATATATGGTAATGGGTCTTAAGGGGTTCTAGGACGCATTAATGTGTCCTTGAACCCCTTATGACCCTTTAACACCCCTAAGATATATGGTAAGGTGTCATAAGGTGTCCTAAGGGGTCATAAGGGGTCCTAGGACATATTAATGTGTCTTAGGACCCCTTATGACCCTTTAAGACCACCCCCTCTACATTAATTTGTCCTAGGACCCCTTAGACCCCTTACAACCCCTTATGACCCCTTACCATAGACTAACGAATGTTAAGGGTTCCTAAGGGGTCTTAAGAAACATTAATGTATCCTAAGACCCTTCATGGCCCCTTACAAACTGTTAAGACAACTAAGATGTATGATAAGGGGTCCTAAGGGGTCATAAGGGATCCTAGGACACTCCTTATAAACTTTTAATGTGTCCTAGAACCCCTTATGACCCCTTAGAACCCTCGAGGACCCCTCTCTCTAAATCTTAGGGGTTGTAAGGGCTTTTTTAATGTGTCGTAGGACCCCATAGACCCCTTACAACCCCTTAGGACACCTTACCATACACTAATGAATGCTAAGGGGTGCTAACGGCTATTCAGTGGTCTTGAGGGAACCTAAGACATATTATTGTATCGTAGGACCCCTTAATACCCCTTATGACCCCTTACAATAAATTGATGAATGGTAAGGGATCCTTAGTTTCCTTAAGGGGTTTTAGTACACATTACTCTGTCTGGGGACCCTTTAAAACACATTAGGACCTCTTACCATACACTAATGTATGGTAAGGGTTCATAAGGGGTCGTAAGGGGTCTTAAGGGGTCCTACAACACATTATTTTGTCCTAAGATTTTGTAAATGGTCTTAAGGGATCTTAGGACACATTAATGTCTCTTAGAATCTCGTATGACCCCTTAAGAGTCTTTATGACCACTAGGATATATGGTAAGGGTCCTAAGGTTTCCTAAGGGTCAAAAGGGGTCCTAGGACACATTAATATGTCTTAGGACCCCTTCTGACCCTTTAGGACCGATGAAGACCTCTCTCTACATCTTAAGGGTCATAAGGGTTGTTAAGATGTCTCAGGACAGATTAATGTGTCCTAGGACCCCTTAGACCCCTTAGGATGCCTTACTATACACTAGTAAATGGTAATGTGTCCTAAGAGGTTGTGAGGGGTCTTAAGGGGTCATATGACAAATTAACATGTCCTATAACCCATTAGGACCCCTTAGGACCCTTTACAACACCTAAGCTATATGGTAAGGGGTCATAAGTAGTCCTAGTTCACATTAATGTGTCCTAGGATGCCTTATGACCACTTAGGATCATTGAAGATCACTCTTTACATCTTAGGGGTTGTAAGGGTTGTTAAGAGGTCTTAAGGGGTCCTACGACACAATAATGTGTCCTAGGTACCCTTATGACCCATTGTGATACTTTAGGACCCCTAAGATGTATGGTAAGGGGTCCTAAGGGATCAGAAGGGTCCTATGACATGGTAATGTGTCCTAGGACCCCTTATGACCCGTCAAGATCATCTAGCACCCATCTCTCTACATCTTAGGGGCCATAAGACTTGTTAAGGGGTCATAAGGGGTTGTAAGTTGTCTTAAGGGGTCCTAGGACATACTAACGTGTCCTAGAACCTATTATGACATCTCAGGACCCTTTACAATCCCTAATATGTATGATAAGGTGTCCTAAGGTATCCTAACGGGTCATAAGGGGTCCTAAGATATAGTAATTTCTCCTAGGACCCATAATGACTCCATAGGGCCCTTTTAAAACCCTCTGTCTACATCTTATGGGTCGTAAGGGTTGTTAAGGGGTCCTAAGACACATTAATATGCCCTATGACCCCTTATACCCCTTAGAACCCCTGATCATACAGTAATGAATGGTAAGGGGTCCTAAGAGTTTCTAAGTGGTCTTAAGGGATCCTAGGACACATTAATGTGTTTTAGAACTCCTTGTGACCCCTTAAGAGTCTTTACGACCCCTAGGATGTATGGTAAGAGATCCTAAGGTTTCTTAAGGGTCAAAAGGGGTCATAGGACCCCTTTTGACCCTTTAGGATCCTTGAAGACCCCTCTCTCTACATCTTAAGGTCCATAAGGGTTGTTAAGGTGTCTTATGGAACATTAATGTGTCTTAGGACCCCTTAGACCCCTTAAAACCCCTTAGGATGTCTTACCATACACTAGTGAATGGTAATGTGTCCTAAGAGGTTTTAAGGGGTCTTAAATGGGTCATATGACAAATTAACGTGTCCTAGAACCCCTTATGACCCCTTATGACCCTTTACGACACCTAAGATGTATGGTAAGGGGCTGTAATGTGTCATAATGTGTCCTAAGATGCTTGATGACCACTTAGGATCATTGAAGACCCCTCTCTACATATTAGGGTTTGTAAGGGTTGTTAAGGGGTCTTAAGGGGTCCTAAGACACAATAATGTGTCCTATGACCCCTTATCCTGTTAGTGTCATGCCCAAAAATTTGCGCCCAAAAATGCAACAACCTTTTTTTTTTAAAGAAATTAAATAGCGATATAATTGTCAAGAGGGTCTAAGGGGAAGCATGACAAAGTGTCAACCTCCCTTAACCCTAGTCATCTACTAATATTAAAAGATACACAAGGTAATGTTTAAATTAAATGTTGGCTTGAATTAAATTTAGGGTTACGCTCAAGGTCTGAACAAGGTGAGGTTATATGGGGTCCGCATGTCATCCCCTATTCTTATTAATAGAGTTTGTTGATGTGGAGGAGAGAGAGAGATTCCATATTCTCTGTCTCCAGGGTTATTCGAAAAATCAGGTTTGCTTATCAGCTAAAGGGTTCTGTGTTAAATTAACCCTCTAGGTTAAGGCACTTCCATAATATTATTTTTATAATAGTCAGTATACTGGCCACATATATTGACCACATAAAAATAACATTAAGAGTCCCTTGGTTTTATTTATAATCTTTAATTAAGTTCACCCCCTTAAAATATTAACCAATTAAATCTTCTTTCTTAATAATATAAATTTAATTTAATCATGTTATTAATGACAGGTCGGATATAATATTACGAAGATTTTTTTTAATTAATATGTTCATTCGAACTTATTCGTTTGTTGCAATTTCATTTCGTAAATTCACTACGAGCGAATACTATTATTGTTTTAGGGAAATTGCTTTGATTCATAACATCTCCCTTAGATAATATAGTTTTTCCTCATTAATACACTTACCAAGTCCATCTCTACATTCATTAAATAAAAATACCTAATCATAAAATGACTTAACTAAATCACCTAATAATACCTTAAAAAAAAATGTAATCTCCCATTAAAAGTAGAATAAAAGATAAAAAGAAAAGAATTGCAATAACTTAAAGGGAGGAAAAAGTTCCCCCTTTTTTTTTCCATCTCAAATTGAAATTCCCTAACCCTAATTTGAAATTAGGGTTAGGATAGAATATGAAGAAACCAAAAAATTTTCTTTGTTTATTTATTTTTTTCTCCTACAATTTGCTCTCCTCCAAACCCTAGAATTATTAACCCTCTTTTTGTTTGTTGCAGGTCAACAATGAGAACAACGGATGCTATGGCAACAAACATATACATATATTCATATATATGTATATACTCATTTGCAGTATATATATATATAAATATATGTATATTTATATTTATACCATTCATTTCGCAGGTCTGCATTTAAAGTTTCATTCTGAATATACTGCAATGGCCGACAGTAAAATGACAGCGTTATTAAATGGAGGTGGTTTGTTTTAAACGGGTGGCGGTATTTTTTTTTACCTAAGTTTCTTTGCGACTGTGGTGGAGGAGACAGTCGCATCGCCCGGCGGCTGGCCCTCCACGGCCAACACAATCGGCGGTGCAACCGCCGCTGTGCCGTCCGTGGCGGTCACG
>MU226075.1:273680-296402 GCA_018584345.1 Thuja plicata
GTGTGAATGAAACCTCTTTTTTAAAAAAAATAAACATAACTGCAATAGATCATAATAGAGAATAAACATTTTGGACTAAGATTTAGTTTGCGTTCCTAAGTAAGTGCATATCTTTTAAATCTATCTAAGTTGTAATACATGAAATATGCTTGAAAGGTAAATATATAATGTTAAATTTTTTTCTTATTCAACTTCCAAAATTTCCTTTCTATAGTATATGAATCAATCTTTTGAAGGAATGAATTTTTCAGATGTATGCAAAAACACTTCTAATGAAACCTTTTTGTCTTATAAGAAAGGAGCTTCTATGAAAGTATGAAAATTTATACAAGTAAGCAAAAAGAAAATTTCTAATTTCTTTTTTTTTTGTTTACATTTCTTTCTAAAAAGCTATCAAATAATCCTTTTTATTACATTCCCAAAAATACAACTTTCATTGGTTAAAGACTTCTTCTAAGATAATGAAATAAAGAAATAATTTCCAGACTTAAAGACTTGTTACATAGTTCTCTTTTTCTTTGACAAATAGCTAACATAAGCTTCATGATCTTTACAGAATAAGAGTAACAAAATGTGGTGTACATAAACTATATAAAATTTTCCTTCTTCTTCCATATTCACACAAAACTCCAAGGTGTCTCCAATCTCCACAATTCTGCAAATAAGAGCAAAACAAGGGGAAACAAGAAACCATGGGCTGCTCTCCACCCAACCTAGGCCTCTTATGAGGCCACCCCCGAGCTTGGGGAACCAAACAAAGAGTAGGAGATGTTCATACAACCACAACAACAAAGGTCATAAAGATTAAACATTATACTCCCATTCCCAAAGGCTTGCACAATGGATCAATTAAGGATCCTTCTTGGGGTGAAGTGGACCAAGTACCCAAGGGAGAAGGCCATCCCAATACATAAAAAAAATTCCAGCCTTCACATGGCTGTCCAAAACATTCTCACTTTCACCTTTGCAACTAAAACAATGTCAAACCCTTATGACCCCCAATGAAAAACACAATGAGGGAGGCTTCATGGAGCCCATACTCCATGCTTTTTCCCTCTCCTCTTTGAAGAGAGACTCTACACCAAGGGCTGTCATAACTCCTCCACCCCCAAGACTACTCTTCCCTCCCAAGGGTGAGTGAGTCTTGATACTCCCATTAACAAAACATACAAGGAAATAACAAAGGAAAAACTTTGCAACAACATCATAACATTACAACAACGACAAGATTCAAGGCTTTCTACAAAGCCAACAAACACAACAACAAACATATATCAAGAACACATAATTTTGCATGAGAGAAAGAGAGTGCATAAAATCCACCAACCTAAAATCCAAGCTTAAGGAAGAAAGTTGTAGAAGAGCTCCCTTTTAGCCAAATCCCTCCTTCCAAGATTTCCAACTCTAGCAATGTCCCTAAATTAGGGAGTGGGTGTTCAAACTCTCCAACTTGGAGAGTTCCCACTAAAAAGCCCTCTAGAAAGCTCATGGGGAGAAGAAAAGTTCTCTAATTGGTCCTTCTTGCCTACACTCTTACACCTTACCAAAAATGGAACTAAAGAAGGAAGCTTCAAAAAGGTGAATCATGTCTTAACACAAATATGGAATGGTGTTCTATCCAAGACAAGCCTCACAAGAGTTGATTTTCGTCCAACTTGGGAAATCAACTTTTTGGAAGGGTCACATGGTCAAATAGGGGCTATCCTAGGTTTAAAAAGACCCTTAACTATTGGTATAACAAGTGGGCTACCTAAAAATGACCCCAAAACACCCCTGGACACTCCACAACCCCTCTAAAAGTCCATTCTAAGAGTAATTTCGAAATTTCAATGAGGTGACCACACTCCCATCTCCCAACCCAAGGTAGGCATATGGGGATTCACTAATGTACTAATCTAGGTATGTGGACAACCATTCCCAAGTTGACATGTAATGACCTTAAGTACAAAACACAAGTGTCAAATGACACACAAAATTTACACCTCACTAGGCCGTGTCATATCCACTTAGGCAAAACTCACAAAGGAATTAAAAAAAATACATTAAAAGATTACACTACCACAATCATCCAAATACATTTACGAATAAAATTATGAAACAACGAGGTCTTGTCTTTCATTAGACGCAACCTTGGCTCAAATTGAGTTCACATATCCCTTTGTTTGGTTCCCCCGGATAAAATACCATGGTTTCTTACCTGCACACTCAATTCAAATATCATTAGTCTGAGGAAATAAATATGCATCATAAGAGATATGTAATATACAGAATACAAGGACATCATCAATATACTAAGTTATTACTAAAGATCACAAGATTACATAATTCTCAATTTAAGCATTTATCATAAGGTAAAATTCACATTGCAATAAATTGAAATTCAACATCTATATCAAATAAATCCAAAGCTCATCAATAACCATAACATAATCATAATGAGTTTCCAAATCAATAGTCCCAGAATAAATGTCCATAATAGAAAACATAATATAGCCCATAAGGTGCATCATAAAGCATCAAGTGTCCATACATCCAAAATAATCAAATCCATGGCATAAAGCATAAAGTCCATAATGTCTATAGTGTATCAAAAGAAAAGTATCATATGCTATAACTATCATAAGCAGAAAACTGGAAAACTATGATGGGGTTTGGGGTGAGGCCTCACATCCCCTAAGATGTATGGTAAGGGGTCATAAGGGATCATAAGGGGTCCTATGGCATGGTAATTTGTGTTAGGACCCATTATGACCCCTTAGGACCCCTCTATCTACATATTAGGGGCCATGAGGGTTGTTAAGGGGTCCTAAGGGGTTTTAAGTGGTCTTAAGAGGTCCTAGGAAATATTAACATGTCCTAGAGTCCCTTATGACCCCTTAGGGGTATTTATAACCCTTAAGATGTATGATAAGGGGTACTAAGGTGGATTAATGGGTCATAAGGGGTTCTAAGACATAGTAATGTATCCTAGGACCCCTTATCACTCCTTAGGGCCCTTGAAGAACCCTCTCTCTACAACTTAGGGATCGTAATGTTTGTTAAGGGGTCCTAGGACACTAGACCCCTTACAACCCCTTACAATCCCCCTTATGAACCCTTATCATACACTAATGAATGGCAAGGGGTCCTATGGGTTTTTTGGTGGTCTTAAGGGGCCCTAGGACACATTAATCTTTCTGAGAACACCTTATGACCCCCTAGGATGCTTTACAAACACTAAGATGTATGGTAAGGGGTCATAAGGGTCTCTCTCTCTCTCTCAACATGGTTAAACATACATGTTAATTACCAAAAAAACCATAGCATAAACAATACAAAGAGAAATTATCCTTAAATGATCATGCACAAGTCAAGGGCTTAAGGTTACAATCAATAGTCCCCTGAGAATCACGCTGAAGATAATGTGTTGATTCCTAAAATTTGGCTATCTAAAATTTTCTAAAAACCCTCAAAATAAAAAATCTTTATCTTAACTCCTATGAAGCTGAAACCACTCTCGAACATCCTAAAAATATATACATAAAATGTAACTTAAATCTAAGTTATTACACTTAAATGTTATATTTTATGTATTGTCCTAGTGCTGGAATTGGTCTAGCAAGGTGTATTGGAATTTCTCTCTCTCCCTCCCTTAAGACTTTTCTTAATTTTACATCACATGTACGCGCTATAGTGCATACGCGCTATAATGCATGCACGCTGTAGTGCATATGCACACTAGTGCACATGTGCTATAGTGCACACACACCATTAGCTTTAATTTTCCAAGCCTTAGGCTCAGGCAATCCAAGCCATAGCATGTGCGTCCTACAGTGCTTTCGCGCTATAGGGAGTACGCCCTATTGCTTTTGGGGACCAACAAAAGATTTGGCATATTTTTGGTCCCCCATCTTCATGCACATACCATTTTATGATACTTTGATAGGAATTTATGATGATCTGTCATTTGGTGATCTATGTATGTGATGGTTACATTGATGTTGATTAGTTATGTTATCATTATAATTGTGTTTGTATGATAATTATGTTTTATGCTTATGATATATTATAGACTAACCCATGATTCAGGAGATGTTATTAGGATGCTTAAGATACTAATGTGCTTCATTTTATATGTATTATCATTTTCATGAAGTGATTATGTGAAGAGGGAGGATGCCATATTATTCATTTGCGACGCTCATATGATGTTCTGAGTTTCTCTTTAATGATTGTGTTATCTAAAATATTATATATGTATATGCATGTATGGTCCTTGTTGTGTAGGTGATATGTAGGTACAACACATGGAATCTACCTCATAGGTCTAAGCACACCTTTACATTCCTGAATGGTGGTAGAAGGGAGATATCAAATTAAGAACCATGTGAACTTAGCCTTCCCATCATTTTGTTTAAGGAACAATCATGATTTTCTTATACCTTCTTAGATTGTCATGGTGACAAATCCTAATTACCTAGATTGTGTATGGTTTAGCTTGAGAGTGTGATTTTAGTTGTTTTATGGTGTTCAATGACGCATTCTTGTCTAGAGTGATTTATATTTATTTCATCATGCTTCATGATACTTATTTTATTTTATTTTATTTAGTCATAATTAATATTTTAAATATTATTCCTCTCTTATCATTCATATTCTTGTTACCTAATTTTTGCTACAACTCAATTCATGTAGAGCTTTAGGTGTTTCAACTACACTAAGTGGTATACATTTTGTTCTAATATGTTATCCCGATTTCTAGTTCATTTAAATGAAAATGCAAAGAAATAAGTATGATTTTCAAAGGGAAAAGTATCTTTAATATTTCATGTAATCAAATATACTTCCCACATAAGCCCTGTGAATGATTGAAATCACATTCATCATGAAATATAAATTTAAATATACAAAGGTAACATATAAGAAGAATAAGAAGAGACCTGTCATTGCCTGATGAATGTCGAATATTAACTTAAAGTCTTTAGTCTTCAACTCTTCACTTTATGCTTTCTTGTCATGATAACATCATCTGTAGGGAGAGAGAGATAAAGTTGTGTTAGAGCTCAGGGATCCTCATCTAAATGTATGCAACATATGTAAATGCAGATTCACTTTTCAAAATGCATCAAATCATATTGAGGAAGGTGGAAAGGGAAAGATCAGAGATTCATGGTTTTATCAAATACATTTGTTTAAATGTGTAGGTATAGGTACATATTCATCATTGGTAGATTTCAGCATGTGGGATGAAATGAGATCCCACAAGGGTAGAGCCCAGTATGCAATTAAATGATAAGGATACAAAGTCTATCAAAAAAGAAAAGGATAAGGCCTTGCATATGGAAATAAAAGATGGCTATATCAGACAATAACATGCATAAGGAAACCAACATGAGAGTAACTATAACTAAAAGAACATGTATATACGGGGATACACACATCTAGGTAGAACAATGATTCAAATGTTAGAGCATAATAATCATCCTAGGACATCATGAAGCAAGGATAAAATCAAAGCAAAGTCAAACACATGTCATTGATATATCATAGTAGTAGTTTAGATTTAGCAGAGAAATGGTGCAAAATAGTCACAATGCACACACAAGAGACCATACAAAATCAAGTATCAATCATCATTTAGATAGAGGTATATTAGTGAATGCATTCATTAATAACTGTCATGGACAAAAATACAATGCTTAAGGGGCAATGTTTATCTTAGTAACCATCATAAAAGACATGATAAATAAAAGCACCACATATCTGATGCATTAGTGACTGAATAAGATAAATATGACTAGTGTTATTCATTGGAAAATCTAAAGACAAAGTACCAAAAGGATAATATCAGAAGAATGGTGTCAAATGAGAATAGTAGCATCAAGAATTTAGAAAAATGCTTATGGAAAGGATCAAAACACTATCATATAGTCACATCAATGAATAAAGAGTAATAGTTTTTTTATAGGTAATATGTATATTTCTATTAGATAGAGTTGCATTCATTCAAATGAAATAATGATACAAGAAAATTCAAAAAATATTAAGGACAATAATTTTATCATTCACCTATTATTTTTATTAAAAAAACTCATTAGTATTTACATATGAAAATGCTAAAGAAATGGTAACTAAGAAGATTGGGTAACTACAAGCATGTGGAGCTTTGGAGGAACAAGGAATGAAAAAATATTATCAAAACTTAGTGACTTCAAGCATGTACCATCATACAAACATGAACATAAAATACAGTGAGAGCACCAAGCAACAATGTTTAATTATGTGATAATGATAACAATAGGATAGTGATGGGCTATATCATAGGCCTATTACAAAAAGGACATGTTACTTTAATGGTAACAAGCACTGCAAGGTAGTACCACTATCCTAAAGGTATGTAATGACACATTCAATGGTTGAAATGCCATTATATTATCCCAGAATGAACCAAGGAAAATAAGTTATCAATAGAAGAAAATCAAGTGCAAAATTGCCAAATAAAGGTCTTAAAGACACTGTGTAACATCCAAATTTTTGGGGGGACAATTAATGTAAGAGCCATAAAAATCAAGTTGCACACACAAGAGACCATTAACAGATCAAGTATAAGTCATCATCAAGATAGAGGTATGGTTCAGGAGCATCCTGGGGTAGTTGGTAGTCATGTATCACCAAAAAATATGTTGGAGTTTGGTTTTGGATTTCGGTAGCAGGCCCAGTTGGAGACATGAGATTCTCGGTCATTTGGTGGTAGTTCTTGGTTGGAAGATGTGTTACTTCACTAACGGACTCAGTGACTGGGCTCGGTGGTACTTTTATTGGTGGTGTTCTTCTCAGTGTTACACTAATCAGGGGTGGCTATTCAATTTGGTAGTGTTCCACTCGGTAGCACACTGCTCAGTGGTGTCTATTCGGTGGTGTTTGGCTTGGTTGTGCCTCTCATTGAGTGGCTTGGCTTTTGGTGTTCTTGATCATCGAAGGGGTTATTCTGATTGTTTGGGCTATCCGACTGGTGCATTTAATTTTGGGTTTCATTCATCATGTTTGGATCGACTGTTGGAGGTGTGAGGACCTAAATCTGATTTGGTTCTTTCTCCTATGAAAATATAATGATTGTTGTAGCTGATTGATGGATAACACATTGGGTTTTGTGTTTTTGAAGCTGACTGTTATTTAATTAGTTAATTTATTGTAAATCTGACTTGTGGCTATGTTGTATAAAAGTAGGGCATGGGTAGAGCTAGAGAGGAGCTAGAGGCAGTTAGAAGCTAGAGAGCTTGAGTAGATGATAGTTGGGTTAACTTATGGGCTTGGGTAGATCTGATAGCATATCTAAGTCTTGTTGTCTTTGTATTTGGCTGTAACTAGGAAGGGCTTACAACCCAACATGTTTGGTGTAATTCCATGTTATAGATAATATGAATTGATATTGATATTATATCTCTTTGTGTTATGATTTTCACTGTGTTGTTTGTTGAATGTTGCAAGGTTTGGACTGTCCATTCTTGGATCCTCCATCCTTGGGACTGCGTCAAGGTATATTAGTGAATGTAATCATTAATGAATGTCATGGACAAAATACAATGCTTGAGGGGAAATTTTTATCTTAGTAATCATCATAAAAGACAAGATCATGAAAAGTACCACATATCTTATGCATTAGAGACTATGAGTGAATTAAATATGACCAGTGTTATTTATTGGAAAATCTAAAGACAAAGTACAAAAATGATAATATCATAAGAATGGTGTCAAATGAGAACAGTAGCATCAATAATAAAAATAGACACTTATGGAAATGATCAAAACTCTATCATAAAGTCACATCAATGCATAAATAATAAGAGTTTTCTACAGGTAATCTGTATCTTTCTATCAGATAGATTTGCATTCATTCAAATTGAATAATGATACAAGCGAATTCAAAAAATATTAAGGACAATAATGTTATCATCCACCTATTATTTTACTTAATGAAACTTACTGGTATTTACATATTAAAATGCTAAAGAAATGGTAACTAAGAAGATTGGACAACTACAAGCATGTGGAACTTTGGAGGAACAAGTAATGAAAAAAAAAATGTAATCAAAACTCAGTGACTTAAAGCATGTACCATCAGAAAAAGATGAACATAAAATACAATGAGAGGACCAAGTAGAATTGTTCCCTTATGTGATAATGATAACAATAGGATAGTGATGGGTTATATCATAGGCCTATTAAAAAAAATAGATATGTTACTTTAATAGTAACAAGTAGTGCAAGGCAATAACACTATCTTAAAGGTATGCGATGAAATAATCAATGGTTCAAATGTCATTATATCCAGGCAAAATGAACCAAGGAAAAGAAGGTATCAATATAATAAAATCAGGTACAAAATTGCCAAATAAAGGTCTTAAAGCCACTGCATAACATCCATATTTTAGGGGGAACAATCAATGATAGAGCTATGAAAATCATAATGCATACACAAGAGACCATAAACAGATAAAGTATCAGTCATCAACAAGATAGAGGTATATTAGTGAATGCAATCATTAGTGAGTGTCATGGACAAAAGATAATGCTTGAGGGTCATTGTTTATCTTAAGAACCATCATAAAAGACAAGATCATGAAAATTACCGCATATCTTATGCATTAGAGACTATGAGTGAATTAAATATGATAAGTTTTATTCATTAGAAAATATAAAGACAAATTACAAAAAGGATAATATTAGAAGACTAGTGTCAAATGAGAACAATAGCATCAAGAATGCAAAACAATGCTTATGGAAAGGATGATAACTCTATCATATAATCACATCAATGCATAAAGAATAAGAGTTTTCTGTAGGTAATCTTTATCTTTCTTTTTTTTTTGATCGGTAAAAGGTCGTAGCCAAAATACTTATTAATATAATTTATAGTTTGTAGAATCTCCATTCACTGCGGGCACCGGTAGGAAAGAATGGAGAAGAAAACCTCTAGTCTAGCTCAGGACCAAAGTTCAGATCATCATATTACATATATTTAATGAGCGCATTCCCTCATTTACAAAAAATGCTATTAAACCATTATTTACATTGAATCCATATCTAAGAACATTCCTTTAGTTGTTTTAGCCTTTGGCATTACAATTGTGTACTATTAGGTGCTATTTTACCTTTGAAATTGATTTTAAAAATGGAAACCCTGTTGATCAGAGACCATACCACAAACTAGGCCTCTGAGCCCTATCCTTCCCATCTTAGTTTAAGCTGTTCCTATAGACATTATACAACTATAGAAAAATTGCTAACAAGATACCAAACATAGTTAGTCCTAATGAAAAAATAGCTCTGTAAAGGTCAAATTCAGATACCTTATTAAAATGTTCATGGTTATATCTTAGAATTGATTACTCCTTAGTTTTAAATTTGAAGCATGTTTAATTTACTTAAGAATAATAATAATGACTATCATTTCTAAGACAAATAACAAGCGAACAGTTAGTCACCTTTTATTGAATGAATAAATGTATATCACCATACTCGAATGAGGATGACACCTTTAACTATCTTCATATGGTTGTTATTTAATGAGACCAAGTTTACTCCCAATCTGTCATTTTTTTTAAATACTAAAATTTACAAATCTTAAACAGGAAAAACCCCTTCCACATCATCTTTAATTAATAAGTTCTATTTCTTGCCCAGATCATACATTCATAAAACTACAATTATCAGGCATTATATCCCCTACCAAATCTAAAAAATGTTCCTAAGTGATAGATCATTACTTATAAGTCATTAGCAAGATTTGTTTCGATGAAGAAAATAATCTAAAATAGAAAGAAGAGGAGTAAGTCTTTACTGCATAACTCATCTGATAAAAGCATTACCAAATTAAGGTAATTTGTTCCAAACTATTCATTAAAGTCACCAAAGCCAACTAGAATAAGTATGTAAATATCTATATGTATCTATATACCTGCACACACACACACACACACACACACACACACACACACACACACACACACACACACACACACACACACACACACACACACACATGCATATATTCCTATATATATCCATTCACATGCATATATTCCTATATATATCCATTCACATGCATAGTTTATTGATATAGCTTCTATGCCTTACCTCTTACTTCTTCCAATGTTTGTTAGAAAAACTAAGCGGCGGGGGGGGGGGTGAATCAGTGGCCTCAAAATTTAATCCAATAATTCAATCCAAAACTTTATACCACAAATATAAAAACTCTAATTACCTTCAGTCCTACACAATGTATGCCTTTATCAGATATATGATGCTCTGTGAATATTCTATTTATCGTTTCCTTAAGCTTTACCGAATAGCAGTCTATCTTTTCTTAACCTTTACCAAAATATAGTAAATAACAAGTAGTGTTTACCGATCAATCCTATTTCAGTAATGTGTAAAGAAAAACATCAAAGCAATGAACCATATACACATTTGACACATGGATTTTTAACGTGGAAACCATGCTAGGAGAAAAACCACTTGGTATTGGTAACCCAAAATTTTAACTCTTTTGAATTGAGCTCGGTGAAGAGCTAACCCTGTTAAAGGTTACAAACACACTGTTAAGTGCAACCTTGTTAGAGGATTTAAAACTAAAATTTTATCACTTGACCTAGCATTCACTATGTTGTCAACATGAAAACCTTTTGATACACCTTGGGATGTATCTAAATATATAAAGGATGGTTAAATCCAACTCTGTTAAGAGATTTTATGAATCAATGATTAAACTAAAACAATATATGATCTGTTCATAAATACAAATTAATCTTGTAGATGTTTAGTTCTATTGTAAGCTCATAATACCTTTCTGATGAATGTTCTCTTCAATTCCTTTGCTCCACTTCTTTATGCTCGGTGAATGTTGTTGCTTCTTTATTGCTCGATGTCTACAAAATTCTTAGCTCTATTCTTCAGCTTGTATGATTAGATCTGTATGAAGACTTCTATCTTCACCAAAATTATCTTCAACATTCCTCTCCTTAATTATGAATTACTTGTCTCCTTTTATAGACATGATTTCACAGTTTTTTTCCTTCTTGTTTTCTTCGTTGATCACTTCTTGATCCGTAAAGCTCGCCATGCTTGATTTGGTTTTAATCCATAAAACTCTCCTTATTTTCTAGAATAAAACATGCTTTAAATCTCCTTCTTATCTTTAGCTTTTAACTAATCGATGAAAATAAAGTAAACAAATAGTTAACTCTAAATATAGCTCATGCTAGCTAAGTTGTTTGGTCATATCCTAACTTCAGTTCTCTTTGGTCAACACTTCAGTTATTCTCGGTGACTACTGTAGATAGCTCGTACATCAACTTCAGTTATGTTTTGTGACAACTGTAGTTAGATCGGTAATGCTTTCTCAGGTTTCACTTGCTCGGGTAACACTGTTTGTCAGGTAACACTGTGAACTTCTGTGCTCGGGGTTCACTGTCCATCGGGGTTTACTGTCACTTGATGTACATGATTATCGACGAAAAAAACTTTATCTCTTTGATTTCATGAAGTCTATGAAATTATGTATATGACTAATCATAACATATTAAGTTGACATCAATGACAATACAATACATTAATTGATTTAACATCTTGCATTTACTTTCTATAGCTCGGTGGTCATCAACTTTGTCATCTTCAAACATTCAATCAGTTATAGTTCATCAATCTCTCCCTTTGAAATTGATGGAAACATACTACATACTACTAATACATTATGAAATATATCAGTTGTAGTTCATCAATCTCTACCAAACTTATTTTTCTATAACCAATACAAATGTCTGACTCTCGGTAAGCTCTTCTAGCTTAGATTTGATTCTTGCAGAGTACTCTTCTTCATTCTTCATTCTCTTCACTATATAGATGTAGGAAATTCTAATTTTATCTCCCCCTTTGCTGTAGAATTTCTTCTCCCTTTTCTGGATAGATATGTAGTGTTAAATTTTCCAATTCTCTCCCTTAGATGGATGGTTGTTTTTGTGAATATGTCTCTGACATTTTCTCTCCCTTTGATTGTTTCTCTTTTTGATGGATATTTATTTTCTCTCCCTTTGGATGATTATGATAGATATTTCATATATTTTTTCCCTTTGACAACAATATATTTCATTGAATGCTTCTCTCCCTTTGACAAATAATGCCAATCTATATATTTTTAATATCTTCCTTGAGTTTCCTCTCCATCAGGAATTTAGCTCTGTAGTAGCCAACAATTTCTTAGGTGTTCGGTGTAGATAAGCACCTTGCTATGTACTGATATATCTTTGTAGTCCATCTCTTTTCTTTCATTAACATGAATGATCTTCTGATTATGTGTAGGCTGATGCAGGCTTTTAGTTAGCTTAGTGACCGGTAGACAAGGGTCACACTCCTAGTCTCTTCCTCAGGTACTCAAATGTATCTTTTGTCAATGGCTTTGTGAATATATCTACTAATTGTTCTTTGGATTGAACATATTCCAGTATCACCTCTTTCTCTTGCACTTGTTCCTTTAAGTAATGATACTTGATAGCAATATGCTTTGTCTTAGCATGCATGACAGGGTTCTTTGAAATGTTTATTGCACTTATATTATCACAATAGATAATTACTAGTTCAATAATTTTCATATTCATACCTTTCATTAATTTCTTGATCCATGCAATGTCAGAGAAATTTGTAGAAACAACCACATATTCTGCTTCTGCAGTGGATTGTGAGATGCATCCTTGCTTCTTACTTATCCATGTGACAAGTCTGTCACCCATAAAGAATGCTCCTCATGTTGTTCTCTTTATGTCATCTATGTTTCTAACCCAATTAGCATCTATATAGACTTGAAGCTCAAATTTTCCTTCTATTTTATACCACAGACCATAGTCTTCGGTATTCTTTAGATATCTCAGAATTCTTTTGATAGAAGTCATGTGTGATTCCTTGGGATTAACAGAGAATCTTGCAACTATTCCAGCTGCATGTGTTATATCTGGTCTAGTATGTACAACATACATGAGTTTGCCAATCATAGATCTATAAAGGGTCTGACTTACCTTGGTTGACTTGTCTTCCTTTGTTACCTTTCATCTGGTTTCCATAGGTATTCCAACTGGCTTGGAGTCCTCGATTTTGAATATCTTCAGAACTTCCTTGATGTATTTGGATTGTGTGATGTATATGTCATCATCCTGTTGAAGAATCTGTAGACCAAGAAAGAACTTGATCTCCCCAAACATTGACATCTCAAAATCTTTTCTCATTTCATCAACAAATGATTTGCATTACATATAATTACCTCCAAATATGATATCATCAACAAATATTCCAGTAATCAGAATGTTATCATCAGTATCTTCTTTTAAATACAGATTACTATTATCACTTGTTCTTACAAATCAAATACTTATGAGATAGGAGTGAAGTCTTTCATACCATGATCTCGGTTCTTGTTTTAATCCATACAAGGTTTTGTGTAGTCTACAAACCATGTTTCTCTTGTTAGGATCAACAAACCCTTCTATTTTTTCAATGTATACCTCTTCTTCTAGTATTCCATTTAGGAATGCAGATTGGACATCCATTTGGTATACTTTGAATCCTTTTTAAGCAGCATAAGCAAGTATAATTTTGACTCCTTCTAGTCTAGCAACGGGTGCAAAGGTTTCTCCATAGTCAATACCTTCTTCTTGTGCATACCCTATGCATATTAGTCTTGCTTTTTTCCTTGTGACTTCTCCATTCTCATTCAGCTTATTTCTGAATATCCATTTGGTACCAATAACATTCTTGTCATCCGGTATAGGTACTAATGTCCATGTTCTATTCTTCTCAATCTCCTCTATCTCTTCATTCATAGCACTAACCCATTCTTGATTCTCAAGTGTAGTATTGATAGATTTAGGCTCAAAGTCACAATTCAAACATCTAGTGTTAAGAGACTTACTTCTTGTTCTCATTCCAGCCTTTTTGTCTCCTATGATATGGTTTTGTGGATGGTGTCTTCTAACATACTTTGCAAGTACTAGTTTATCTCTTTTTTCATCATTCTAATCATCATCTTGACCTTCATTTTGATCTTCATCGCTCGGTACATTATTGTGAGCAATTTATTGATTTTCGGTGTTTGCAGCCTGATGCTCGGGTGCATTGTTCTATTTCTCGAGAGTGATACACTATTTCTTGGGAAGAGTGTCAGGTTCTTCACTGTAGATAAATCTATTGTAGTCTTTCAGTTCCTTTCTGCTTTCCTCATCATTTTTCTCAGCAAATTCATCCACTTTGACATTTGCACTTTCAATGATTTTGTTAGAGGATTTGTTAAGACATTTATAAACCTTGCTTTTGGTAGAATAACCTAGAAATATTCCTTCTTCACCTTTGGAGTCAAGCTTTCCATTTCTATCATCTTTCAAAATATAATATTGACTTCCAAAAATTCTAAAGTAACTTACATTGGGTGTGTATCCATACCATAGCTCATAAGGTGTCTTTCTTCAATTGAACTCAGTTTAATGTATAGACAACAGTACTGTTAGCTTCTCTCCATAATGTTTGTGTGATGCCTTTCTCAATCATCAATGTTCTGGCACAATCAACATTTGATCTATTTCTCCTCTCAACAATCCCATTTTGTTGTGGTGTTCTCGGTGCAGAAACTTGTCTTTTAATTCCATGGCCATTAAAAAAGTTAGTGAATTCATCAGAAATAAATTCTCCTCCTCTATCTGATCTTAAACATTTTAGTTCCTTTCCACTTTGTTTTTCCACTATAGGTTTATACCATTTAAACATCTTGAATGCTTTTGATTTCTCTTTTAAGAACATAAAAATCATCATTCTAGAATAATCATCTAAAAATAGAATGAAGTATCTATCACCATAGTAGCTCTTTTCTCTCATTGGTGCACATAGGTTAGTATGGACTAGCTCTAGAATAGCATTAGATGTGTAGGTTTTTCTCTTGAAACTAGCATTTGTCATTTTACCTTATTGACAATTCTTATACATGACGTGGTCGGGTTTTGACATGCTCGGTAAGCCTCTTACTTTCCTTTTATTTCTTATCCTAACCATGTTGTCAAAATTCACATGACAACCTTTTATGCCACAACCAAATGTCTTCATTTCTAGCCATTAAAAAATTGGTATTAATATCATCAAGATAGAATAGATTACCTTTTGTCTGTTCACCATTTTCGATCAACCTTCCTGATTTATTAAAGATCTTTTCCTTTTTGTTCTCAAATGAAACTTGGTGACATGCATTATTTAGTTGTGAAAAACTCAATAGATTATAGTTAAGTCCTTTCACCCAATATGCATTTTCACATCTGATCAGATTATTCAACATTATTGTTCCTTTACCTTCAACCGAACAAGGTGAGTCATTACCCATTCTTACTGATCCGCCATTATAGTATTCAAAAGTTTCAAACTTTTCCTTATCTCAAGTCATGTGGTGAGTACAACCACTATCAATAATCCAGACATCATTTAGACTAACCTTAGATATAAGTGCAGTATCAACATACCTTTCTTCTTTGTCTGAATCATCTTTCATAGCAACAAATACCACTACAATATCTTCATCAGACTCGGTGTTAGTATTTCCATATTTTTTATTAGCTAGGTAATAATCCTTCTTTCCTTTGTCCTTGTAGTCTTGGTTATCTCTTCTGTCAGATTTTCAGTTTCTTCGGTAATCTCGGTCATCACCTCTGTCAAACTTATTTTCATATGATATGTCATTGTTTCTGTCTTCTTTTCTTTTGTTAGGACATCTAGCATCAAAATGTCCAATCTCTTTACAATTAAAACATACCAATAGTAATTTTCCTTTGTATCTACCTTTGCCTCTCTGCAATATTCTAGCCATTAGTGCTTCAATCTCATCAAGTTCTTGGTGATCACTATCACTTTCACTATCATTTATCATAGTGAGTTTATGAATTAACTTACTTATTTTCAAAGAAGATTTGAATGCAGACTCAATAGTTGGTAAGACACTATTGTCAAAGTTATTCATCTCAAATGAGATAAGTCTACCAATCAAAGTATCTAGAGTAACATTGTTATATGCTAATGCTCTCATTTGTTGTATAGCAGATACTCTAATAGCATATGTTAGAGATTTTTCTTCTAAGATCGAAACAGACCAATAACTTAATCAACTCTATGACTCCCAACTTCTGATTCTTTCAAGACTAAGTCTAATTGATGAGGATTAATCCTCCTTCTTCTTCGAGCTCCACATCACTCAGGTGGGTATTGCCTAATAGATTATTGCTTCTCAGTAAATATAATAGTGGATTAGGGCCAACACTGATTTGCTATTTATCTTTTATTGCATCAACTTATAAAATACCCTGTAGATGACTGAAATCAGCTTGATACAGAGCTTAACCAGGCAAACTATGATTGTAAGAATAGAAAATAACAGTGATCTAAAGATTCTCATCTTTCTTCTTTTTAGAGTTTTAACTCAGGTTGGCTAACCTTTTTGATTCTCTCTTTAAGGAATTAGTAAACTGAATTATATTAGCTCAATATAATTCTTTCAGCTTATATGTTCTTTGTAACAGTAAAGTAATTGAATATTTTTTTTAAATTTTGATGATGAAGCAACTGCTTATCAAACCCTAGACCAGTGCCTATTCCTTGGGCAAAGAGTCAATGAAACGTATAAATCCACAAAAACAAATTAATGGAAATATAATAGAATGCCTTAGAAACTGTATGCAGCTCAGATAAAATACCTTATAGAATATCTTATCATTCCCATACTACTGTATCAAATCCTCACACTAATGCTTAACCCTCTGAAATCACTCATAAAACTTAGTTCTTTCCTTGAAAGAAAATCATAAGCAATTAGACAGTTACCTTGTAACCCATATGTTTAAGATGCCTTACAAACTAAACATACAAAAGCATCAATAGAAATATAAAGAGACAACAATAATATGGAACATGAAACTGCACTGTATTTCATTAATATGTCCCACTTCAGTACATCCAGACTAAAAGCTTAAAATCTTAGACAAAATTAGAAATCTGATTCATAGTAATATATTCAACATCTGGGACCTTCTTTGAAACCATTTCAAGGGAAACTGAACAAACTCAGAACTCGCCCAAAATAGAGCAACAACAGGAACCCCTAAAACTGAGAAAAGAAGAGAATAAATAGAAGAATAAATGCTAAAACCATGCTTGATTCACATATGTCCCTTCTCTGAAATTTGATCATACTTGCTATTCAGAAACATGATTTAATTTTATCCTTCCTTTCCAAAGAAAACTGATTTTACTTCAAATATCAACTGGTCTCCATCGATGAGTTCAAAATCTGATTTCATATGTCTTTTCAAAGCTCTGACTTCATTCTCTAAGAAACTTTGATTCTATCTGGCAAGTGTCTCTTAATAAATTATGATTTGATTCTGCCATTGAGAAGACCTTTCAAATCTGATTATATTTGTTTGCCAAAATCTAATTTTTACTCTGTTCAAAATCCTCCGTGAAAGCTTCATGACCAAGTTTTGCAATAAAATATTATGCATTTTGTCTCATTCTTTTGAAAATCTGATTTTATCCTCTGTAAATATCTAACCTCAACTTTGTCTTCAAATATCTTTCAAATCTAAAATTATTTTCCTCTTAAAATCTGATCTTCACTCTGAGAAAATCCTCCCGGAATGCATATTTTCAAGTTTTTCAAATAAAAAATGTCACACAGGCTATGGAAAAGATAATACCCTAATCCTTTAATATTATTTTAACATTTGCATTTTGTCTCATTCTCAAATCTAATTTTATTTCCTCACATTTGCACAAACTATGATATTTTAAATCTTTTTAACTTTTGAAATCCTGTGCATTTTCTCTTTGAAATTTCCATTTTATGTAGATTTTCTCCCTTAATTCACCAGTTTGCAACACATGGCATGTGCGAATTGGCTACTCCTACCTGGCTATGCTGAATCCTCCTTAACTCTGGTTCACTTTGGAGACTTGGAGACTGCTTAGTCTCTAAGTCTCTATGAGATCTCCATGACCATGGTTTCCTTCTGAGACTTGGAGACAACCTCTAGTCTCTAAGTCTCTATAAACCTTAACTTGACCATACCTTGACCACGCTCTAACCATAGTTATCTTTGCACAATGTAGTCTAGAAGTCTCTATAGGGATTTCTTAACTCTGTGTTTACTTGGAGACTTAACACAGGCCCTTGGATCTGATCTTGATCTGACGGTAGTCTCTTTATCTCAGAAGGAAAGACACTTAGCATTTTTCTCTTAGAGACTTCTTGACCTGGTTAACTAACCTCTAGTCACTGAATCTATGATGTTATCTCTTAACAGCAGCCTTCTTTCCCGACTGCACGACTGCACTGTCACGTGATATTGGATGTCCTGGCGGTTAGCTAAAATCACTTTGCGACTGCACGCGCGGTAAGTCTGGCAGTTAGTCACTAAGTCTCGATAGTTATCTCCTTTAGCAGCTAACCCTTCATGATTGTGTGACTATCCACCACGTGTACCTTCATCTTAGTCACCCAATTCGCCACTTGTCTGCAAACTTTACTCTCTGTCATCCAGGCACGCTTGCTAGTGCACCATTTTTCCTTGTGCACGTGCGTGAGTGAAGAGAGACTCTTACTCTGCTTGAAATTTCAATATGTTTTCCTTCTTGCTTATAAAGATCTCAAATGTTTCCTATAACACCAATGTGGGACTAATATCTTTAGAGTTTTTAAAGCATTTTACCTTTTTGCACCTAAAATCTGGGGCCCACCTGCGCATTGAGTCCTCCAGTCAAGGGGCTCACCAAGAAACCTCTTGGATTTTACTTTACATATCAACTATGCATTGGAGTATATAAATACTAAAAAATCCCATTACCTGCTGCATGTGGGATATTCAACTTTTACATTTTCAAGCCTGGGAGCCCCTTCTGGCATGCTGCATGGACTTCCATTGTATTTTCAATGTATTGCAAGTTTTCAAACCTCCAAGAATCTGTGCAAAACACCTCTAAAAGACATTTGTTTATGTTTTGAATTGTTTAAAACCATCCATCATATGCTGCGCAGGATCTATGGTATGTATATTTGCCAAATACATAATTTTAAATGCTCCCTTGCATGCTGCGTGGGCTCTTTTTCTTTTGGCGTGAGCTCTATGTTTGGTCTGCTAGCTCCGTTAATGATCAAGCAACATATTTAGCCAATATATTAGAAATTTGTTCTTGTATTGTTTGTAGCCTCCTTTATACATGTTGCATGAGCTTATGTTTATGCTCCTTCCATCGTAGCCTTCCATTAGAGTAAAACAAAAACCAAATCAATGCACAACCAATAATTTTCTTTTAAAAATCCATCACAACAATGTATTTAATGAATGTTTTAAAACTTCTATTTATGCTACGTGGGAACTCCCCCAATTTGCTATGCAGACTTTGGTGACTTGCACTCTAAACATTGCGCAACATGTAGTCTCTTCAAAGCTCCTTTGGATTCTGCACAGGGTATGTTCTCCTTCACTGTTGCACTGCCTATGCAAGGTGTCTTCTTTCCTCTTTTGCCACATACTAATCCAAACAACTCTCTGCATTTTGGTTTGTACAACCTTCTGGATTGCGCAGCCCATGCATTCAATTTTAAAACAAACTTGACTATCCATCATTTGCGCAAGCTACTAATCCCACAGGCTGCATAGGCTTTTGAAAACTCCACCTTATTCCCTATGCTACGTGTGGGCTACTTCTTTCTATTTGCATTTGTGAAAAGTTTCAAAAAATAACATAAACTCTGTGTTGGCTGCCTCCTCTATCCCTTGCGCAAGCCTTAGTCCTTGATTTGCTGCACAAGCTATGCAAATTGCATTTGCAAAATAGTCTACATTCTTCAAAGTCAGCACAGACCACTAGGATGATATTTGTGAATTGCTAATATATTAAAATTTCACTTGTTTCACAGGGTATTGTAACTCAAATACAAATGTATTTGAAGTTTTACCTTCTTCCATTTACTACGCAATCTTTCTCTATATTTGATATTTGCATTTGTATGTTTTAGATGTTTTAAAATGCCATCCTTTGCTGTTTGTCTAGAGTCCCTCATGCTGCGCATAGGATCCATTGGGTTCATCTGCAAATTGCATTTTGCAATGATCATATTTTAATGCTGTGTGGACTTTTCTTGGCCACTTGTTAGGTACATTTGCTTAAATTTTTTTAGATGTTTTCAAACATCCTAGTTTGAGACCTCCTGTTTGCATTAATTCATTGCTTGAATTGTATTGAAAATGTATCTTTGTGTCATTCATTATTCCCTTCATGCACAAGCTCCAAGAAATTTGCTAACAAAATTTACTAGGATATGCTTTGATGACTTTTTAAATTCCACACTTTGCATTCTTCTTTTGTCCTCTGTCAAAAAGTCCATGTGCTTCAGATATGCTTCCCCATTGTAAGTATAAAACATATCGCAATAAAACCACAAAGCATTAAACCGACAGACCTTAAAATCACTCTTGACACTTCTGCAAAGCGATCTCATTTATAGCAACTGACCTCAGGAACTGGCCTCAAAAATTGACTAGAAGACCCTCTGCAAGTATGAGGACTGGAAAATATACTCTTTGTTAGGGATTTTTCTTGTATGAATCACAGTACTTAAATAATTACTTGAACACCATGCTATCTATATTGATTCAGATGCAAGAAAATCCTAATTGCTAAGGATTGGATAAGATCCTTCTTCATTTTTGAGCTCCACATATACTCAGGCAGGTTTTACCTCTTTATGATGACTAATTACACAGTATATATTAATGTGGACACTGATTTGCTATTAGGAATTATTGAGCCAACTTATGAAATATTCTGCATATGACCAAGCATAACCAAATGCAAAACTTAACAAGGCAAACCACGGTTATAAATATAGCATAAACCAATGATACAAGGACTTTAATTTTTCTACCTTTTAAGGAGGGATAACCTAGTTGATTCACTCTCCAAGGAATCACTAAAATGGACACTATCCTGCTGATATGAGTCCCTAATGAGTTCAGCTCATTTGTTCTAAGTAACATAAGTATATTTAATTGAAATGATTTTAATATTGGATGAAGAACAAACTGCAAACTATATCCTAGACCAGTGCCTATCCCTTGGGCAAAGAGTTAATGAAAACATGAATCAACAGAGATAAACTAATAGAGATACTGTAGAGTGCTTTACAAACTACATGCAGCTGAGATAGAGTGCCTTACAAACTATCCTCTCATATACATACATCTACATCAAATCCTTATCACAATGTTTTGCTCTCTAAAATCATCTATGAAACTTAGTCCTCTCCTTGAAAGGAACTCATAAATAATTAGACAAATTACCTTGTAGCAGGTGTATTTCAAATGCCTTACAAGTGAAACACACTAGAGCACAAACAGAAGGCAAAGAGACAAGATAATATGAAAGAGCGAACTGTATTCTATTAATGGATTCTGTTTCAACACATCTAGACAATAAGCCTTTAGAATATCAAAGACATAGAAGTATAACTTACAATAAAAATTCATCAGACCAATAGGGACCTGCTCTGGGCATCTGTAGGAAAAAACCAGAACAGAGAAGAGGAAAGGAACCATTACAACTGAGAAAAGAAGAAGATATATAGAAGAGAAGAAAACCTAAAAACTATATCTGGCAAACACCTGTCCTTCTCTCAAATCTGATTTGCACTCATTCCTTCTTTTCCAAAAATCTGATCCTTCTCGGTGACTTCAAAAATCTGATTTTATTTGCATTCCAAGTCTTCAAAATATCTGATTGATTTAATCAATTTTTAACTCCACTTGTCTTTTTAAAATATGATTTTATCCTTATTATAACTATTTCATTTTGCCACTGAGAGGCTTTCCAAATCTGATATTAATCTGAGAAAATCTGATTTCATTCTTCTTCAAAAAATCTCTGGGAAAGCAAATATGAATCCGATTTTGCAAATAAAATATATGCATTTTATCTCTTCTTTCTGTGTAAATCTGATCTCCATAATCTAATCTTCATTCTTTTCAAATTTGCTATTATTCTGCAAAAAATCTGATTTCCTCTATGTTGAAAATTCTTCCCGGAATGCATTTTCAAATCTTTGAAAAATAAAAAAATATGCACATATACTATAGACAATACTATACAGATTTAATATTTTATGCAAATCTGATTTTATATTCCTTTTAATATTCCATGCACAAACTATAACATTTTAAATCATTTTAATCTTGAAATCTATGCATTTTCTCCCTTTATAATTCTATTCTATGCCTTTTTCTCCCAGAATCCACCAGATTTTGACACTTGTCACATGCTGATTTGCTACTCTAAACTAGCCTTTTAACTCACCTTTTAACCGCAGTCATCTTTTCCTTCATTGTCTCTAAGTCTCTGAATAATTCCTTTAACATTGAGTCTATCTGGAGACTTGAAGACTAACTTAGTCTCTAGATCCTTTTGCTAACCATGAGTTTGTTGGGAGACTTGGAGACTACCTTTAGTCTCTAAGTCTCTAGATCTTTACTTAACCGTACCTTAATTGCACTTTAACCATGGTCAACTTTTTCTCATTGTCTCTAAGTCTCTTGAAGTTTTCATTAACTTTGGTTAGATCTGGAGACTTGGAGACAACCCTTTAGTCTCTAAGTCTCTGAATAATTTTCTTGG
>MU226075.1:296452-322938 GCA_018584345.1 Thuja plicata
TGGAGACTTGGAGACAACCCTTTAGTCTCTAAGTCTCTGAATAATTTTCTTGGCTTTGGAGACTTGGAGACTTGGAGACATGGAGACTACCTTTAAACTTAACTCAACCATTAACCATGCCTCAACTGTGGTTACTTTGCACAATGTAGTCTCTAAGTCTCATAAAATTTTTCTTAACCATGGTTCGATCTGGAGAATTGGAGACTACCTTTAGTCTCCAAGTCTTTGAATGAACTTAACTTGACTACACCTTGACCATGCCTTGACTGTGGTTAACTTGGATAGTGTAGTCTCTAAGTCTCTGAATGATTTCGCCAACTATGGTTAGACTTGGAGACTTGGAGACTACCTTTATGCATTTTTACTCCAAAATTATGGGACCCACTAGAATTTTGAAATTTAAACTAAGAGACCCACCAAATGGCCTCTTGGTTCCTTCTTCAAATCATATACAAAGTGTTGGAGTATATGAATACTAAAAAATTTCATAGCCCCATGCACGTGGGATATATCTCTGTGCATTTTTGAAACTTTGCTATTGCTGCCAATACTTAGAGAGCCATAAATTTTTCATTTCAACTCCGATTTGTCTCAAATTTTTACTGTAGATTTCTACCATGGTCGTTTCAAACATATCCAAAATTCAGCCCAACCCAGATCGTAATTTTTGAGATATGATAAAAAACGTGGCTGGCTATGCACTTGCATTTTCAGATTTTTTAAAAGTTGCCTCCAAATGCTGCTCATTAATGGCTAACTTTTCTTGCTAATGGACATCATAAATTCCCTCCAAAGGTCTGGTCTCCCCTTACCATGGTTTCATTTTTACCTTTTATAACTTAAAATTTAAAAAAAAACCTCTGCTTTGCACTGCCAAACTGCACAAACTGTCTTCAAATTTTGATTCACAAACTAATCAAAAAGAGCCCCCATAATTTGAACCTATGGAACTTGATTCACCTTTGCACATAGAACATGAATCTTCAATTAGCTTGCACTGAAGGTGAACTGATCTATCGGCATCAATTTGCAAAGTTAGCATCTTACAATTTTCCTGATTTTGCACTCAGGAAATATGCATAAATTGGATTTGGAATCAAGTTGGGAAAGTGAACAACTGGATTGGTATGAGTCTAACTCTTCAAATGGGTACACTTTCATGTTTTCAACATGGGGGAACATTCAAATATGCAGGGCATTCAACTTGGTACAACTTATAGAAGCTCAAAGTAGGCTATTCAAATATTTGGACATGACAGAGAAACAAGATAGTTCTACAGGACCAACTTTGGGGAGACTGAAAACTTATCAAATGGATTCAAAATGACTTAGGATTTAAAAAATAAGCTCTCTGATATACATGTTAAAAATTTCCAAAGTGGCGAACTATGAAACTTAACAGGGCGCAAGTTATTCAGATGCAAAGTAGGCTAGTTACAACAATTTGACACTATAATCAACATATGCAAAAAAGGACAAGTGCTCCAAACAAGGCATCACTAAATGACTCAAAAATTGAATCTGCGATCTGGGATGTCTTCTTATGTCTAAAAAAGAGTGATGAACACCTGATATGCATGAAAAATTTCAGAATTGCGCTTGGGCAAAAAGGCTCAAAAGTACTCATAAGGGGCCAAAATGCAAACTTTTTAATAAGGTACTCAAAAACCTTGTATTTTTGAGTACCAACACTCTTCTCCAACATATGAAAATGGTTTCCAACTAGGTTGGATTGAAAACATTAGGATCAAAAGATTGTAACATTCAAAGTGAGCGAGTTTATTCAATCTACAATTTGAAATTTTCAGATACATGCAAAACCTTGCCCGACATGTAACTTGGAAAGACATCGGATCAACTCCTGAGGAGCCATCCCTTGACAAGGTGATATATTCATCAATAATAAATATGCACGCAAAAGGGCTTCACTGGATCTTACTCCAGGTGCAAGATGTAACTGATCAAACATGGTGATTCTGAAAACTTGTGCAGATGCAGATGTGAAAATAACATAAACTTCAATTGGATTGACATTTGCCAAAATATCAAAACATGCTCTGAGACTTAACCACCAATCCAGGTAGTACATTTACATGCAAAGAATATGAATCCATATCTATCATTTTAATACACTCGTCTGATATGAAACTACAATCCTTTGAAAACAACAACTCTGGAAAAAAAATTGTCTACATTGTCAATCTGCATAAAATACTTTTAGTTTTGATTTCATAAACCAATCAAAAGAGAACCTTAGAGTCTAAACCTTTTAAAATTGATTCATTTTCAAACTAGGAATGTAGAACTTTCTATAAAATTGCTCTTATAATGAACTGATCAACCGACACTAATCTACAAAGCCAACACTTTACAACTTTGTTAACTCAAACTCGGTAAAAAATACAGAAACTAGATTTGGAATCAGCTAAGAAAAGTGGTTAACTGGATTGGTCTGAGTCTAAAAATATTTAGGAAGGTACACTTTCACATTTTAAATATGGGGGAATATTCAATTCTTTAAAATATTAAACTCGGGTACAACTTGCAGGAGCTCAAAGTAGGCTATTTCATAATTCTACATTCTGGGCAAAATAGAGAAACAAGACAATTCTGGAGAGCCAACTTTGGGGAAGCTAAAAACCCATCAAATGGTCTTGAAATGGCTTGGGTTTTGGAACATAGGCTCTGTAATATACATTTTAAACATTCCCAAAGTGGCGGCTTATGAAACATGAAAGGACACAATTTATTCAAATACAAACTGTGCCTGTTACAACAAAATGACATTTAAGCAACAAATGCAAAAATAGAGAAGTGCGCAAAATAAGACATCACAGAATAACTCAAAACTTGAATATGATAACTTGGGATGTCTTCATATGTCAAAAAAAGAGTGACAAATGCCTAACATGCATGGTAGACCTCAAAATTCCATCTGGGCAAATAGGCACAAAACACATTTATAGGGGGTCAAAATGCAAAGCATTAACAAGGTACTTAAAACCCTTGTTGTATTTTTGAGTATCAACAGTGGCTCTGACTGTGGATGCATGCCCCATGAGGGTAGGCAGAGAAACTTCAAAATCTTACGGTAGAAGCAGACCACCCCAAAATTTCAAATTAGATTTTATCTATTCTCTTACTTCTCCTTTCTCTTATATCTCTTTTCTCTTCTCTTTTCAAAAACTGGGAACTCTTTATTGAAAGTAAACACACCACACAACTGAAGGGAAAATGACTATATAAGATGCACATTATTTACAAGAGGCCCGAAGCCCCAAAACTAAAATCAGTTCTTACCTTTGTCATACACCTGGTTTTCATCTTCATAAATCAGAGATAAGCTGAACTTATCATTTCCATGCATTTGTTCAATCTTATTTCCATTCTCCATTAGCTTAAGACAAAAAATATCAGCATAGTCCACTTGAGGGCTAAAATGGAAATCATACCAATTTTGAAAAGAATGTGGCATATGCATTATGCATTCATTATTTAGAAAATTCTGAGACTCAATGCAATAATCAACAATGCCTAGTTTATTTCCACACCTCTGATAATCACCATCTGGCTAAAAAATAAAGCACTCAAAATCTACCATATTGATGGGGTTAACACTATTAGATCCATTCACATTAGTAGTTTTCTCATCAAATGAGAATCTAGCATACCGAATCTTATGCAAATATTAAGGACATTCTTCACTTGGGATATGATCTAGCTCATTCTTCAAAAGGTAGGGAACAATAATTTGATCACTGTTAAAGTTAAGCTCATCATAAACATTAGGGATCTTACACAAGTATTTTTTACCTTTTGTAAGAGGAGATAAATCAGGAATATCAAAAGGACAAGGTTGAACATATTCTTCTTTTTAAAAAGATTATCATCCTGCATCTTGACAGTGGGTTGTACATTCATATTAGAATCCTCTTGAATACCTTCCTGCAAATTATCACCATCATACAAATCCAAAACTTGCTGGTGGGTGGGAGGGAAAACATCAATACACTCATTATAAGCATATGAAGTTTGAACAACTGAAGGACCATCATTTAATGGTTTAATGGAAGATTCATAATCTGAAAAATATTTAAAATCTAGACAACTATCCCAATCAGTGCTCAACTTTGTATCAGAAAAATCTTCACCCCTTGAATCTGAAACCACACTGATGATTTCAATATCTGACATATCATATTCAATTTGATTGTGGCCTAGTGAGATGGGAGTACTAGAAAAATTAGAAACATAAGTATCAAATCTCTGACCATCTGATATGTATTCTTTGTCAAACTCAATGTGTGTGAAGTGTTGAGATTCAAATCTATTTTTCCCTAAAAATCTGAGATATTCATAAGGAAACAATTTTGAAATTTGTTCACTATGAAGTGAACAACTATCATCATTTATACTCATCTCTGATACACATTCATAATTAGAATCTTCACGGTCATGTTTCACACCCTCAACAATGTCATCATTACCAAAACTTATATCCATGGGGCATGAAATTTTATAGTCATTTTTTGATACATACCTCTGAAAACCAGCAGTTAAAAAATCTGAGATTTTCTCACTGCTCAGCAAGGATTGGCAATCTTTTTTACCCTCACTGTCTTCTTTTTTGATGCTGCAAATTTATTCCTCATTGAATCATGGAGTGAGATCTCTCAAACCATATCATCTTGTGCAAAGAAATCACTACAGACACTCACATCTGCATCATAGTTATCATCTTTCTATCCACACAAAACATCTTCATTGTCTTGTTGCTCACAAAGTTCATTATCAGTATCATAATCAACAAAACCTTCTGCATAAGTAGACTCATCATCATAATCATAATAACTAGATTGAATATCACTAGACTCAGCCTCATCAGCATAACTAAATTCATATTCAACATCTTCAACATTTTTAGATTCAATACCATTAGATTCAACCTTAGATATATCTTTAGAAGAAAGATTTTCTACATGTTCCATCCATTTCATAGTATGCCAAATGATTTCCACCCTCTGAGAGCTTGGAAAATTTATTGAATTAGAAAAACAAAGTTCCACAAATAAACTAGCCCAGAAAAACTCCTGAGGATAGAAAGGGATATTAGACTCCTTAATCTTAGTAGAAAACCTCATGTAAAAATCATATTGAGATTCACCCTCATTTTTGCTCTTATTTTCTTGTAATGTTTTAACAACCCTATTTTGAAGTTTCTGCATAATCACTTCCATTTCTGCACAGAAAAGTTCAAGTTTTGATAAAGGGTCTTCATATTTGGATGTCATGATAATCACTGTGCTCCATATCATCATATTGTTTAACAAAACAATATTCTAGTACAACCATAGATTCTATTGAACCATGAGGTAATTCTTTAAACCAATCCCTAACATCCTCTACTAGAGATATCGCAAATAGGTTCATTAGTACATCCTCATGTGTGATGTCATGATCATCTATTAAATCAACAAACTTGTTTATATGTTCCTTAGTTGATTGCTCACCCAGGCCAATAAATTTAGGCAAATAATCCCTGACTACTAATGGAATAGGATTTGGGTATCCAAGGATACCTTCAAAATTTATAGCATTACACAACCTAATCCAAAATAGTTGTGACATCTTAGTAGGCTGGAAAATTACAAATTGCCTCTCTCTTCCCTCTCAATTAGTGCTAACCACTTTATAGGGAAAATATATATAATTAATTTTCATGGAACAAAAGAATTTATCCAATGAAAATAAAAATACATGGATTATGATGAAGCTACTCTGAACTATTTGATTTGAAGTCACCTCCAAATCACCTTCAAAAACTTGGTAGAGTCACCACCTCTTTGTAGAGGAAAATATTTTATTGGTTGAGACGTCTTTCCCAACTCTGACCTTCTTCAAATCAACAACTTTTATACATCTCCAATATAGAGTTTCTTAATGATTCCTCTCTTGATCATATTCTCAGTCATAAGAGCCCAAAAATTAGTTGTCTCTTCAATGCAGTCCACCTCTTCTTTATAGTCTTTCTTCAAACATGCACACTGGTGCAAATTAGAGAACTCAGAGTTGCCCCTCATCATATGTGAGCTAGTATGAATATATCTTTGAGAAATTTGGACTTTCAGACACTTTGCAATGACATGAAGCATAGACTTGACTCAATTTACAAAATAAGAGGAATATTTATTTGTTGAACATAAATCTATGACTTCAATGGGTCCCCAGTGGAGTCACCAATTTGTTAGATCTTTTTCTTGCAAGATAAAAAAAGACTAATAACTTAATCAAATTTATGACTCCCAACTTCTGATTCTTGCAAGACTAAGTCTAATTGATGAGGATTAATCCTCCTTCTTCTTCGAGCTCCACATCACTTAGGCGGGTATTGCCTAATAGATTACTGCTTCTCAGTAACTATAATAGTGGATTAGGGACAACATTGATTTTCTATTTATCTTTTATTGCATCAACTTATAAAACACCCTGCAGATGACTAAAATCAGCTTGATACAGAGCTTAACCAGGCAAACTATGATTGTAAGAATAGAAAATAACAATGATCTAAAGATTCTCATCTTTCTTCCTTTTATAGTTTTAACTCAGGAAGGCTAACCTTTTTGATTCTGTCTTTAAGGAATCAGTAAATTGAATTATATTAGCTCAATACAATTATTTCAGCTTATATGTTCTTTGTAACAATAAAGTAATTAAGTATTTTTTTTAAATTTTGATGATGAAGCAATTGCTTATCAAGCCCTAGACCAGTGCCTATTCCTTGGGCAAAGAGTCAATGAAAGGTATAAATCGACAGAAAAAAATTAATGGAAATACAATAAAATGCCTTAAAAACTATATGCAGCTCAGATAGAATGCCTTACAGACTATCTTATCATTCCCATACTATTATATCAAATCCTCACACTAATGCTTAACCCTCTGAAATCACTCATAAAACTTAGTTCTCTCCTTGAAAGAAACTCATAAACAATTAGACAGTTACCTTGTAACCGGTATGTTTAAGATGCCTTACAAACTAAACATACATGATAATCAATAGAAATATAAAGAGACAACAATAATATAGAACAGGAAATTGCATTGTATTTCATTAATATGTCCCGCTTTAGTACATCTAGACTAAAAGCTTAAAAGCTTAGACAAAATTAGAAATCTGATTTGTAGTAATATATTCAACATCTGGGACCTTCTTTGAAACCATTTGAAGGGAAACTAAACAAACTCAGATCCCCCCCGAAATAGAGCAGCAATAGGAACCCCTAAAACTGAGAAAAGAAGAGAATAAATAGAAGAAGAAACCCTAAAATCATGCTTGATTCACACTTGTACCTTCTCTAAAATCTGATCATACTTGCTATGCAGAAAGTTGATTTCATTTTATCCTTATTTTCCAAAGAAAACTGATTTTACTTCAAATATCAACTGGCCTCCATCGGTGAGTTCAAAATCTAATTTCATATGCCTTTTCAAAGCTCTGACTTCATTCTCTAAGAAAAACTGATTCTATCTGGCAACTGTCTCTTCAATAAATATGATTTGATTCTACCATTGAGAAGACACTTCAAATATGATCATATTTGTTTGCCAAAATCTGATTTTTACTCTATTCAAAATCCTCTGTGAAAGCTTCTTTCCCAGGTTTTGCAATAAAATATTATGCCTTTTGTTTCATTCTTCTGCAAATCCGATTTTATCCTCTGTAAATATTTGACCTCAACTTTGTCTCTTCAAATATCTTTCAAATTTAAAATGATTAGCCTCTTAAAATTTGATCTTTACTCTGAGAAAATCCTCTTGAAATGCATATTTTCAAGTTTTGCAAATAAAAAATGTTGCACAGACTATGGAAAAGATAATGCCCTAATCCTTTAATATTATTTTAACCTCTGCATTTTATTTCCTCACATTTGCACAAACTATGATATTTTAAATCTTTTTAACTTTTGAAATCATGTGCATTTTCTCTTTGAAAGTTCCATTTTATATAGATTTTCTCCCAGAATTCACTAGTTTGCAACACATGGCATGTGCTGATTGGCTTCTCCTAACTGGCTATGCAAACTCCTCCTTAACTCTAGTTCACCTTGGAGACTTGGAGACTACTTAGTCTCTAAGTCTCTATGAGATCTCCTTGACCATGGTTTCCTTCTGAGACTTGGAGACAACCTTTAGTGTCTAAGTCTCTATAAGCCTTTACTTGACCACACCTTGACCATGCTCTAACCATAGTTATCTCTACAAAATGTAGTCTCCAATTCTCTTTAGGAATTTCTTTACTCTGGGTTTACTTGGAGACTCAACGCAGGCCCTTGGATCTAATCTTAATCTGATGGTAGTCTCTTTGTCTCAAAAGGAAAGGCACTTAGCATTTTTATCTTGGAGACTTCGTGACCTAGTTAACTAACCTCTAGTCACCGAATCTCTGATGTTATTTCTTAATCATGACCTTCTTTTTCGACTGCATGACTGCATATTTGCGTGATCTTGGATGCCCTAGTGGTTAGCTAGAATCACTTCGTGAATACGCGCATGGTTACTCGCTAAGTCTCGATGGTTATTTCCTTAGGTTGTTAAGTCTTTGCGACTGTGTGACTGAAGACATGTGTACCTTCATCTCAGTCACAAACTTCACCACCTATCTATAAAATTTACTCTCTGTCGTCTAGGAACGCTTTCCAATACACCATTTTTCCTCCTACATGCACATGTGTGAAGAGAGCCTCCCGCTCTCCTTCACATTTCAATATGTTTTCCTTCTTGCTTATAAATATCTCAATGTTAGTAATAACTGAGATGGGGGGGGTGAATTAGTGGCCTCAACAATTAATCCTTAAATCAACCCTTAAACCTTATAACCACAAATTATGTCTCAAGTTAACTTTTGTCCTACAAGATGAATGCCTTGAATTAATTTTATCAATTTTCTACTTGTCAAATTGCTTTGTAAATCACTCTTTTGTATTATTACAAATAAGAAGTTAACTATTTACCGAAACACAATAACTATGCAGAGTATACCGATAAATCTAGAATTGCATATGTGAAATGTAAAATAGTAAAGTGATAAAACATAAACACATAACACATGAATTTTTAACATGGAAACCCTATTAAGGTAAAAACCACTGGGACCGGTACCCCAAATTTTCACTCTTCTGAAGTGAGGTCTGTTAGGAGCCAACCCTGTTAAAGGTTACAAACACATTGTTAGGTGTGAGCTTGTTAGAGGATTTAAAAGATAGTTTGTCACCTAGTATCTAACATCTAATGCTACCATCTTTGATCAAACACTCACTTGGCCTGTCAATAGGTATCGGGCATATCCAATGCTACTTTCATCATCAAATTTTTTGATACTCCTTGGGATGTATCTCAATTGTAAAAGACTTTTAAGTCCTGCTCGGTTAAGAGACTTGATGCTTCAATGATAAAACTGAAACACTAATCATTTATTCATACATACAAATCAATTGCAGATTTTCATATCTATTGTAAGTCCATTACCTCTTCGATCAATATAATAAATCTTATACCTTTGCTCCATACAGTTCTTCTCTGTGATGTTGTCTCACTATTCGTCGGTGTTTGCAGAATCTAGCTCTTTCCTCAGCTTGTTGATCAAGACTGAATGAAGAATTTCTTCTTGTTCATATTTTCTTTAGCATCTTCCCTCTTCTCTTGTTCACCTCTCACAATCCCCCACTTGTAATGAATTTGGTTTGTCTCTCTATAGACATGATTTCCCCTTTTCTTGGCTTTCTTGATTCTTGGCATGATCCACAATTCTTGCCAATAGATCTAAAGCAAACTCCAGTTTTATCTGAAAGAGATCTTCTTGCCAAATGGATAAATCAGTTTTAAATCAATTACTTATCTCCGACTTTATCTAGATGAATAAAACAATGATAAGTATCCATCAAGTCTATTTATAGCTCTTGATAGCTAAGCATTTTATTATTTCTGAACTCTCTATTCTATCGGTCAACACTTCAGTTAGTCATCGGTGATAACTGATTGTTCCATCGGTGTGACTTTAGTTGTCATCAGGATCTCCATCCTTGTCTTTTTCGTCGGGCAACACTAAAATTCTATCCATCGGGTTACTCTGTGTTTTTCTCGTCGGGCAACACTGTAACTTTGCTTGTCGATAATGCTGTGCAATAGCTCATCAGGTAACATTGTGAATTTTTCTTTTTAACTCTGACCGTCCATGTGCACTCCATCGGTGTATATAGTCACTTAGTGAATACTTGACTTATATGCATTACTGATAGCATAGCCTTTGATTCATTGGTTTATTGAAGTCTTGGGCAGTATTTCTATGACCATACAAATTATATCAAGTTGACATGAATGACAATACAATACATTAGCTAATTTAATGCCTTGCATGATCATCAACTTAACATCTTCAAATATTCAATCACTTGCATGTCATCAATCTCTCCCTTTGGAATTGATGGCAACATACTACATTATCATACTATACTATTACTAATACAATATGAAATATATAGTTTCATCAAGCTTTCCTAATGTAACTATTACAAATGTCCGGCTATCGGTAAGCTTAAATAGCTTTGATTTGATTCTTGTAGCTTTCTTTCTATCTTTAATCCCTTCACTGGATAGATATAGAATCTTTCTTTCTCTGATGTAACGTGTTCTCCTTCTGTGTCAAACTCTCTCCCTTTGACAGTTCTCCTTTCTTTTGATGTCTCTTGTCAACAATTCTCTTCCTTTGTGTGTACTCTCCCTTTCTTGTTACATCTCTCCCTTTGGATACTTCAATGGATATGATCTCTTCCTGAGTTGATAATGGATATAATCTCTCCCTTTATCAGTATGATAATGAGATATCTCTCTCCCTTTGACAGTAATGCCAAACAAACATCTTTTTAAACAAATATTTGACTGTAGTGTCAAGTGGATCCTTTCTATCCATAATATATTCCTTGAATTTCCCATTCCATCGATAATAACTCTAGTGCTCGGAGTAGATAAATATCTTGTTGTGTATAGATGTATCTTTGAAGTCCATCTCTTTGCTTGCATCAACATGAATGATATTATGATAATATGTAGGCTGATGCAACCTTCTAGTCATCTTACTGATCAGTAGACAAGGGTCTGACCCCTAGTCTCTTTCTCAAGTATTCAAATGCATCCTTGGGAAGTGGCTTGGTGAAGATATCGGCCAATTGTTCCTTTGATTGCACATACTCAAGTATCACTTCCTTTTCCTGAACTTGTTTTCTCAAATAATGATACTTGATGATAATGTGCTTTGTTTTAGCATGCATGACTGGATTCTTGGAAATGTTTATTGCACTTGTATTATCACAATAGATAATTACTGGTTCTAAAATTTTCATATGCATACCTTCCAGTAATTTTTTGATCCATGTAATATTTGAGCAATTTGTAGTAGCAACAACATACTCTGCTTCTGCAGTAGACTGAGAGATGCATCCTTGCTTTTTGCTGATCCATGTGACAAGCCTGTCTCCCATGAAGAATGCTCCTCTAGTTGTTCTCTTCTGGTTATCAATATTTCCAGCCTAATCAGTGTTGGTAAAGACCTTAAGTTCAAATTTCCCTTCTCTTCTATACCATAAGCCATATTCCTTGATATTCTTAAGATATATTAGGATTCTTGTCATAGTAGTCATATGTGATTCCCTGGGATTAGCAAAAAATCTTGCAACTATTCCTACTACATGTGCAATATTTGGTCTAGTGTGTACAACATACATGAGTTTTCCAATCATTGATATGTATTGCCATCGATATTCCAACTAGTTTGGACTCTTCCATCTTGAATATTTTTAGTACTTCTTTGATGTACTTGGATTGTGTAATTAAAATACCTTCATCTTGTTGCATGATCTGCAGACAAAGAAAGAACTTGATCTCTCCAAACATGGACATCTCAAACTCTTTTCTCATTTCATTTGCAAATGATTTGCATAGCATATCATTGCCTCCAAATATGATGTCATCAACAAATATTTCAGCAATCAAAATGTTAGCATCAGTATCTTCCTTCAAATAAAGATTACTATTTTCACTAGTCCTTATAAATCCAATACTTATAAGATAAGAATGAAGTCTTTCATACCAGGCTCAGGGTGCTTGTTTCAATCCATACAGGGCTTTGTGTAGTCTACATACCATGTCCCTCTTTTTTGGATCAACAAACCCTTCTGGTTTCTCAATGTATACCTCTTCTTCAAGTATTCCATTTAGGAATGCAAACCTAACATCCATTTGGTATACCTTAAAGCCTTTATATGCAGCATAAGCAAGTAATATTCTTACTCCTTCTAGCCTAGCAATGGGTGCAAAGGTCTCTCCATAGTCAATCCCTTCTTCTTGTGCATATCCCTTGCATACTAGTCTTTCTTTATTTCTGGTGACTTCTCCATTCTCATTCAGCTTATTTCTAAATATCCATTTTATACCGATGACATTCTTGTCATCTGGTCTCGGTACAAGTGTCCATGTGTTTTATTTCTCTATCTGCTCAATCTCCTCATTCATAGCACTTATCCATTCATCATTATCTAGTGCACCATTGACAGATTTGGGCTCATAATCACAAATAAGACATCTTGTATTTAGAGACTTACTTCTGGTTCTCATACCATCCTTTTTATCTCCTATGATCTAGTTTTGTGGATGATTCTTTCTGACATATCTTGCAAGTATAGGTTTAGCTCTTTGTCTATCAGCTTGATCATCATTATTTTCTTTATTTTTCTCTCCACCACTTTTTGCATCATCTTGAGCAATATTCTGATCATCGGTATTTTCAACCTAATGCTCGGGTGCAATGATCTATTTCTCGGGAGCTCTACATTGTTGGTCGGGTAGAGTTTCAGGTTCCACATTATAAGAAAATCTATTGTAGTCCTCTGGTTCTTTAGTGCTTTCCTTTTCATTCTTCTCTGCAAATTCATCTATCTTTACATTTGCACTTTCAACAATTTTTTTAGAGGCTTTATTTAGACATTTATAAGCCTTGCTCTTGGTAGAATACCCTAGAAAGATTCCTTCATGACTCTTGGAGTTAATTTTTCCATTTCTATCATCTTTTAAGATATAACATTGACTGCCAAAATTTTTGAGATAACTTACATTGGGTGTGTATCTATACCAAAGCTCATAAGGTGTCTTTCTTCAATTGTACTTGTATGCACCCTAAAATGGTCTCCTAGACTTTGGACCCCATTTTATCATTTTATCAAATTTTTGAATCAATGCTTCGCAATATTTTCAATTCAAATCAATTTCCTTGATCAAATTGTAATTAATTCAATATTTCCCAAGGTTTGATCATTCTTATTTAATTAAAATATTTAATCTCCCTTTTAATTAAATTCATCTTATTTAATTAAATTAAATTCCTCCCATTTAATTAAATAAAATTCTTCTACTTTATTTAATTAAAACAAAACCCCTCTTTTAATTAAATAAATAAAAATCCCACTTAAAGCACTTTATTTGTTGAAAAAGGCAATGAATTAAATAAAAATCCCTTTTCTTCACATTCTCCTAAGTGGTGGGTTTTTGCCTCTTAATCATAGCCTTTGATTTTTGCCTCTTAATCTCAACCGTTCACCTTACTTTAAAAGGAAGCCTCTCCTTCTCATTTTTATATTAGGTTCTCATAGTATTGTTATGCTGCAGGTTTGGAGAGCAATTTTTGGAGGAGGATTTGAGCATTCAAGCTTGGACATTGCAACTTCTCTCTTCTTGTCTTCTTCTTCTTGCATTCATCGTTACTCATGTAGATTAGATTCATGTTTATTTTCATAGATTAGATTTGCATATTTCCTTTCATAGATTAATCATGCATTGTTATCATTTAGGTTAATTTCCTTTCATGCATTGCAATCATATAGAGTAGATCTCATTTTCATGCATTTGAATCTCTCATTTCATGGTGTACTTGCATAGGCACTAACTAGGTCAATCTGACGGCCTCTATTACAAACCTTTGCACTCCATGACTAGAGAGCTATGAATTGATAATTGAGGCCTCATTCTTGAGCAACCTTGGATGGAATGATTCATAGAAGTGTGACACATTTTCATCACACATTTTTGACACGCACCATGGGGCAGAAGATTCATTTTCTGTCTCTTTAGCTATTTTTTTGTCAATTTATTTTTAGATATGAAATTTCTATCTTTTCCGTACTTGCTATTTTTGTCTACAGAGAAAGTTTGTGCGAGCTTTTGCGGGTCCTCGCATGAGATTTTGCTGGATCTGGTGTTTTATCATGTAATTCTGTGTACTTCTTCGCGTAGCACTGTTGTATTTCCTCGCGTGAGATTCGACATCAGTACTTTGATTTGACTGGTTTGCTGTCTCTGTACTTTTTTTTACTGCCTGTGCATTTTGTTGCATGGCTGTGCATTTCCTCGCATGAGATTTTTGTTTCCTCATGGGGCACTGTGCACTTTCTCACGTGGTTCTGTGTACTTTCTCATGTGAGATTCTGTACCAGAGATCTGATTTTCATTGCTATATTGATATATCTCTGATTTTTCGTGCTAACCACTAATGTTTACTATTTCTAATGGTTTGTGATTTGTTTCTATTGTTGCTATTGCTGATTTGGACTTGCTTGGATAAACAAAAAACGATTCATGTTGCATTGGATTTGAGGTATTTTTCTACATCTCTATAACATTTGGATTTTGGAAATATAATGAACATCTCATGTGTTTAGCTTGAGTGTTTCTTGCTTTCATAGATCACATTTCCAATTGATGCTCTAAAAATGGACCTAAATTTGCTTTCTTGCATATATGTTTCACATAGTAATTAGGCCCTATGAACACTATTTGTGGTGATCTTGAGAGAGAGGGCTTCATTCGCTTGTTTTACATGTGAAGCGCTTCTTGACGATAGATCCCCTTGTAGGTAGGGAAGGATTTTGTTTTCATCTCATTGGTCAACTTGGTTTGGACTTCAACTTTTGACAATACTTTCTCTCTTTGGGGGATTGGTGTCATTTGTTGTTGTGTGAGCCTTGAATGAGGTGATTTCAAATTAGTGGGTCAATGAATCATGTTTGCTATGTTTTGGTGAGGTGAAGAGGCTAAGAGGATTATGCTCTTTTCCCTTTTGGGAGAATTAGAAACTTGGAACCCTTGAATCTGAACTAAGTCCCCCATGTGATCCATATTGTGAGTCTTCCTTGTTAGAGAGGGTTAACTGTAGTGGAAATTCCCTTTATTGGGTCAACCACATGGATAGAACCTCAAGCGATAATAGCCATTTTTGCCATGGTAGTGACAACTGCTATATAAATGCCCTTGTGGAAGAAATCTCCACGGGTGTAATTTCTTGTGGGTTGTCAGATCTCCTTAGTAGCTCCTGATTGATTAAATTCTTAGACTGTGTCAAAGCCTCAGTGCGTCGGGATTGGATTTCAACCACTTGAGATTGCAAAAGTTACAGAGTCAAACCATTACTAAGAACCATAGTGCAACCAACTTTTTATTTTCTAGGACTATCTGAGTGATTGGAAAACATTTGAGAACATACACGACTAGCATTCTTATGGAGTAGAATTACTATGACACTATCTATGTTCATGTGCAAGGTTGCTTTGTCCATTGCTCATTGTTCTAAGACATTGATTGCTTGAACTCCCTGATTGCTATTTTGTATGCTTAGTTCATGATAAAATCTGTTAATGCATCTAGTTGGATGATTAAAATGATCAAAATTTTAGTTTTGTGTCCTTTCCTCATGTGAGAAAACTATTTTCTCACGCTGTTTGCTGCACTTTCTCACGCGGCTAACTGGGAAACCTCACATGAAACTTGATACCAGTTACTATTTCCTATTTTCACCAGTCTGTCCTATTTTCTCACGCTGCTCTATGCATTTCCTCACATGATTCTACAAATCCTCATGTGAGACAACATTTCCTCACGTGAAACTGCCCGTTAGTGAACTGTTGTTGTCATTTTTGGGCCTGTTTTAGCTTGATGTCCTAGCATTTTCAATTTTCTGAGTTGATCTGGGTCAGATTGGATTACTTACCCCGCTGTTGGAAGCTTGTTTTTCTTAGGATTCTTTTGTTTGACCTCTTGAATTAGCAATATTTGATTTCACAATTGACCTTGCTTGGCGCTTGGTGAGCTAGAAACTGTCCTTGTTGAAAAGATAAACCTTTAGATTCTTTGATAACACACCTGGAGAGTTTTGGTAGTCTCTTGTCCATCCACTTTCATACAATTTTAATCTCAATTTATATAATTTGGGTAAGACGATCCTTCTGGTCCATATGTGCTAGGATATTCACCCAATTTTAAAGGGCACCTCTATGGCAGTGTTGGCTTATTCCTATTTGAAAATTTCTATCTTATCATCTCTTTTTGGACAAGTTAATGCCTTTTCTATCCTAGTTTGGTACAAACATCTCTTAGGGTAATCCTATCAGCTAGTACTTTTTCTTTCATGCCAGTTACAACAAGATATCAAGTAAATCAAGGAAAACAACCTCAAGTGGTTTTTAACCAATTACCCTTTGTACAAACTTGCCAAAGACATAAGGAAAAAGGACCCATATTTGATCAATCGCATAGGAATACTTTGGAAATTTGGTTTGAATCCAAGAGTCACCTTAGTGAGTTGGGAATCCCCTTAGTGTCTTCTCACTCTTCTATGGATATGAGTTACACAATGACTCGGAGAGAGAGGGAAGCCATGGATAAACATTATGACGATTTGTTTGCGAGGAGTGGACATGCTATTTCATTCAGTGGTTCCTCTCATAACAGTAGACCAACCTCACCCCTTATTTTAACAAGATATTTGGATGCACATCAAAGGGATGAGAGAGAGAAAGGTAAGAGACATGTTTATGATGATGGGTTATCACAACATGAGAAAAAAGGAGATGAACTTCATGATGCTCACATTAATGCAACTTATACCAACAACTTGTTTCAACACTCAAGGCCAAGTTCACCTCTTAAAACATCTACCAATTACATGAGTGACAAACTCAATAGGATTAAGCATGAAAAGAAGGTATTCCAAGATGAACAAATTCATAAGAAAGAACAAATTAAATGTTTAGAGTTGGAGAAACAAGCTTTGATTGAGATGGAAAGGAAAGACTATCAAGAAGAGCAAGCTAGGCTCTTGGCTCGACAACTTCATGGTCCATTCAATCATATGCATATTAGTGGTGGAAACGGTTCTCCTCCACCTACTCCTCCTAGGGCTCCAAGAAGTGGGAGAAATTCAAGATCACCATCACGATCTCCTAGTCCTAGAGGAAGAAGGCTTTCTAGACATGATCATCATAGGAGACAAACTCCTCCTAGGAGCTCAAAGCCATCTTTGCAATGTGCTCATTATGGTTCACAATATGGAGGTAGTAGCATGATTTTTGATTGCACCTCCCAAGATTTCATGCACATGCAACAAGAACCATTATTTCAATAGTATGTGGAGAAGTGTGTGAAGAAAAACCAGGATAAGATCTTAAAGAGTCTAATTGATAATGGGGCTAAGGTCCCTTACAACTTTGATGTGGATAGAAATATTAAGAGACCAGATCCATCTCAAGAAGAGAAGATGGATGAAATACAAAGACAGATAGACAAGATGTCTACACCTAAGAATTATTTCTCATTGCACTCAATTTGTCCTTATCCTTTTGATAAGAGTGTTGACATGAAAGAATTTCCTAGAAAGGTTGAAATTCCTCAATATGACAAATATGATGGGAGTGGAGATCCACATGATCACGTGCGACAGTTTTATACCACTAGTTTTGAGTTCCATCAAGATGATTCTTACCTCATGAGGTTATTCCCACAAAGTCTTAGGGGGCAAGCAATGGAATGGTTTACTAGGATAACTCCTCCTGTTAATACTTTCAAAGAGCTTGTTCAAAGATTTGTTCAACACTTTGCATACAATATTTCAAGATCTATCACTTTGTTGGACTTATGTATCTTAAAGAAAAATAAAGGAGAGTCCTTTGTTACCTTCTTGCAAAGGTGGAGAAGGAAATTCTCTTGCTATTCTAGAACTATTCCTAATAATGAAAAGATTGACAATCTTGTTAGCAATTTGGTTCCCAAAATGCGGTATGAGGTTAAGAAAATGGTTTTTGATTCATTTGACACTATGGTTGAGATTGCATGCCAAATTGAGGATATTTTGAAAGAACAAGGAATTTTGACTAAGCATGGAAATAACAACAACAATGGTAAAAAAACAACAATTCTAACAAGGATAAAGGGAAGAACCAATATTGGAATAAGAACAAACAAGTGGTTAATTATGGATTTGTGGATTCCTCCCAACATAAGGATCAAACTATGTTACACTTATCTAGTACTGTTCAAGCTACCAAGCTCAATGCATCCAGTCAACAAGAAAGTAAGCCAAGTTACCAAGGAAAGCCTAAGAGTGAAAGACGTCAATTTACAAAACTTGGTGAGACATATGTGGAAATTTTACAAAAACTTATTGATAGAAATCTGACACATCGTCTAGACGCAACACATTTCCATATACTTAAAGAAAAACCATGGTGGTGGAAGGAGAACAAATTTTTCATATTTCATAATGGTATTGGACATAATGTTGAAAATTGCGTGAGACTTAGGCATCTCGTCCAAGATCTCATTGAGAATGGAAAACTTATAGTAGATGGATTGAAAACCAACGCTAATCACAAGGCATTTAAGGAACCTTTGCCCAAATATGAGAAGGGGGAGATCTCTAAAGTTAAGAATGGTAAAGATGAGATTAACTATACTTATACAGATGCAGAAAATATCATCAACATGCTTGAATTTGTGGAAGAAAATGTTAACATGATGAGTGGAAGAGATCCTTATGGTTATGATATAGATGAAGAATCTCCTCCTATTTTTGATAGAGAACCTGTTGTTGTGCTAAGGGGTCCCAACTCTAGAAGGTCGTCTCAAGCCCTTAATGCTGTTACTCGAAGTTAAGGTCTCATTGTCATTAGAGGACCAAATTCTAGTCAATCCAGTAAACCTAAGCAAGTGGTGTCTAAACCTATTACCTTGAAGCCAGCTATCAATCCTAAATCAAACTACAATCTTGTTGATCAGTTACAAAGAACACCCGCTCAGATTTCAATCTTTGAGCTCTTAGAGTTTTCTCTAAGACATAAACAAATCCTTGAGGATGCTTTGCATACGACAAATGTCCCCAACAATTTAGCTATTAATCAATTCCAAAATATGGTTAATCACATTGTTAGCCCTCATTACCTTACATTTTTAGAAGATGATGATAAAGTTTTGAGCCATCCGCACAATCTTTTCCTTCATATTGAGGTCATGATCCATAGAACCTATGTTAGGCGTGTGTTGATAGATGGGGCTACTGGGCTTAATATATGTTCTTTTAGTATTTTGAAAGAATTGGGTTGTTCTGAAGAAACTATTGATACCAAAAAAAGAATTACTATCAAAGCCAATGATGAGGTAGAGAGAAGTTCCAAGGGGTTGGCCGTCCTTCCTGTTAGGATTGGCCCTGTTCAAATGGATATTTTGTTCCAAATAGTTGATGCTAAACCCCTTGCATATAATATCTTACTTGGTAGACCATGGATTCATGAAATGCAAGCAATGCCATCTACCTACCATCAATGTGTTAAGTTCCCCTAAAATGGAATAGAGATTTGTATACCTGGGGATAACACTTTATCTGTTAATTCAATTTCAGTAGGGGCTCATGTTCCCCTCAATAGAGAAGCATAAGATTTTGATGCTACTTTAGCAGAATGTAAAGACAAGCTTAAGATAATAGACCTTGGTATGGGGGGGTATCAAATCAACTCTCTCACAACATTGCCAGTTTTACCTAGGTCTTATGGTAAATCTTCATCAGAAAAGAAACCTTCCTCTTCAGCTATGAGTTTATTTGGCAAATTTTTAGAATCGTTAGTGCTTATCCAAGATGAGAAAGAGGAAATATTTGTTAGAGATTGGATCTATAGAGAATAAAAATACATGCACAATGAGAACTTCTCTCCCTCTCCTAAGGCTTATGGAAGAGGGTATACCTTTGTCAAAAAGATGGGCTATCCTAGATATGGCCCTCTTAATCACAATTTGGATGCTAGATCTGAACCTCTTGATCATGCTAAATTTGGATGCAAGTCTAAGATGCCAATTGGCCTAGGATTTGAGAATTACAACAAGCACACTAATCCTCTCTTTGAAAAGTTGGATAGTGATGATGAATAAGAGTATGTACCTAATTTGACAAATCAGCAAGATATGTGTGAAGATTGGGTCCCTTCCACTAATCTCCTTTAGGGAGTTTTAGATATTTCAGTCACCCATGCGTCAGTTGCAAATTTAGAACAAGAATCAGATATAGAGGATCCTTTGAGAGAGTGTCAAAGAAAGAATCTTGCTCGTTTAATGGAAAGAGAAAATGCTACTTTTGATGAAACTAGACCTTCAACATCACGATGTCCCAAGCCTTCATGGTGTAATAATTCTAGTCACAATTTAGATACCAGTTCTAATGAGTATGAATGGGACACTTTTTCGGAGCCCTCAACAGTTGATAGAGATATTGATGTTTTTCACACTTATAGTTCTACACTTGAGGTAGCCAATGAGTCACATGTAGGATTATAGGTTTTGAACCCACATGTCACTTTAGTGGATGATTCTTTGCATGTTAGGATGAATCCTTCTTTGGGTAGCTTAGAGGGATACTTGATAGACTCTGACTCTTCAGTCACCAACAATAATATCATTCATATTTATAGCCTTGAACTAGTCATTGACTTGCCTCTTGTTCATCCCGACCTTATTGATTGGTCCCAATGATATCAAGAACCTGAGATTTTGACATTCCACAATGATTACGAGATAGCTTGTTACCTAAATGCCATTGAACCCGTAGTCTCTTCCACCAGTGAACTGACTACTAGTATGATAGAGCCAAACGTCACGTACCTTAGTCACAAGATAAAGAGAAAATAAAAACAAAAGATAGCTCCTGAAGATCAAGAAAAGACCGCATTCACTTGTGCATGGGGGACCTATTGTTGTAACATTATGCCTTTTGGATTAAAAAATGTAGGAGCCACCTATCAAAGAGCTATGACAACTATTTTCTATGACATGATGCATAAAAATATGGAAGATTATGTGGATGACACCTTGGCCAAATCTAAGCAAAGAGATATACACTTAGACGATTTGGAAGTAATTCTAGATCGCATGGAACAATTTCAACTAAGGTTAAATCCTAAAAAGTGTGCATTTGGAGTCACCTCTGGAAAATTACTTGGCTTCATCATTTCAGCAAAAGGAATAGAGGTTGACCCTGAAAAGGTCCAAGCGATCATTGATATGCCACCTCCTAAAAAAATTAGTCAAATGAGGAGTTTTCAGGGACGTCTTCAATCTATAAGGAGATTTATTTCACAATTGGCAGATAGAGGTCAACCTTTCAATAAGAACCTACATAAGGGAGTCAAATGTATTTGGAAAGAGGATTGTTAAAAGAGCATAGATCAAATCAAAAATTCCTTGGAAAATCCTCCTATTTTAATGCCTCCTATCCCAGGGAAACCACTTATTTTATACATTTCTACAACAAAATCTTCCTTGGGGGCATTATTGGCTCAAATTGATGAAAATAAGAAAGAAAGAGCAATATACTACATTAGCCGTACTCTTGTTTCATATGAGGTTAATTACACTAGCATTGAGAAATCTTGCCTTGCTGTTGTGTTTGCTTCCCAAAAGTTGCGACATTACATGCTTGCGTACACTATACACCTCATAGAAAAAATAGATTCACTCAAATATTTGCTAAGTAAGGCTGCCCTCACAGGTAGACTTTCTAAATGGATGATGATACTTTCAGAGTTTGACATAGAGTACATTGAGCGCAAGGTAATCAAAGGACAAGCTATAACAGATCAATTGGCTGATTTCCCATTACAAGATGATGTCCCTATTCAAGTTGACTTCCTAGATGAACATCTTATGTATATGACTGAAAGAACTTGGAAGATATTCTTTGATGGATCTTTTATGCAAAATGTTTCAGGATCTGGTGTTTTGTTTGTTTCTCCTCATGGGTACACAATTCCTAAGTCTTACAAATTATTTTTCCCATGTACAAACAACATTACTAAGTATGAAGCTTTAACAAATGGACTCAAGATAGCCATAGAATGGAGAATCATAGAGTTACACACCTATGGGGATTCATAGCTGATAATCAACCAAGTTAATGATGAATATCAAATGAAACATGAGAAAATGGTACCTTACAAGAAAATGGTTGTTTCCTTAAAGAGATACTTCACATTTGTCACATTTCAGCAAATTCCCAGAGAAGAAAACAACACAGCTAATGTTATGGCCACACTTGCTTCACTTCTTCAGTTAGAGAAAAATGAATCAAGATTTGAATTCCTGGTGGAAGAGCTACATCACCCTATCTTTGACTCCCAAGAAAGCCATATTATTTGTACCCTTGTTGGTCATGAATCATCATGTTATGGTGTCATTTACTCATACCTTTGGGATGGAATTATACCTGAAACCATTAACCGATCTGAATGCAGAAACCTTACCCAAAATGCCTCTCACCATTGCTTTATCGCTGGTGATTTGTATAGGAGGGGTCTAGATGGGACACTTCTTAGATGCTTAGAAAAAGAAGAATATGATCAAGTGTTATTTTATATTCATGAGGGCATCTATGGGGGACACTCCAATGGTCTTTCCATGGCCCGATGGTTTCTTAGGGCGGGGTAATCTTGGCCCATGATGTAGATTGATGCAGTAGCTTTTGCAAAGTCATGTGAAAAGAGTCAAAAACATGGTAAGCAGATACATGCTCAAGGTAGGGAGCTCATTCCTTCTATTTCTCAATAGCCATTTCAGCGCTGAGCCTTTAACCTTGTTGGGAAGATTCATCCCAACTCATCAGGTGGACACAAGTTTATCATCACTGCTACTGATTATTTCATTAAATGGGTAGAAGCTATCCCACTTTCTGTTGCCTTGAGCAAGACAATTTCTCTATTCATTCTGAACCATATCATCTGTCGATATGGAGTGCCTTCTGAGATTATTACTGACAACGAAGGCCAGTTCAAAAATAAGGACCTTAAACAACTTTGCAAGAAATTTAAGATTAAGCAACGTTGGTCCTCCATTTACTTCCCGCAAGGAAATGGTCAAGCAAAGGCATCAAACAAGACCATTCTTAAAATCTTACATAGAACAGTCTATAAGAATGGTAGAGATTGCCATTTATAGATAAATCTGGCTTTGTGGGCCTATAGAATGAGTATTCATACTCCTACTGGGGCTACTCCTTTTGCCCTTGCATATGGTGCTGAAGCAGTGTTACCTTTGGAGGTTGAGATTCCTTCACTTAGAGTTTCTATCCATGGTCTAGTTGCAGATGAAGACTACCACGCCATGAGACTTCAAGAGTTAGAACTTCTAGATGGAAAAATGTTAAGCATCATTTGACCATATGAGGGTCTATCAAAAGCGCATGTCCAAAGCTTCCAATAAAAAGGTTCACCCTAGAGAATACCGAGTGGGAGATCTTGTCCTACATGAAAACCCTAAGAATCAATAGCATAGAGATCAAAAGGGCAAATTTGAACCTAATTGGCTTGGACCTTAAATTATCACAACAACTTTTGGGATAGGTGCTTGTTTACTATCTACAGAAAAGGGAGAAAAAATCGCTGATCCTATCAATATTTTGCACCTGAAGAAGTTCTATCCATGATGCCCATTCTGTTTGGGGGCATCCTTTTGTACATAATTATTGATCCTGAAAAAATCCAAAAAAATGATATGTTGTCCAAAATTCTAAAAATTAAAAAATGTCCTGAAAAAAAGATCATCTTACTGAAAACCTAGCAATAGGTGCTTTGATGTATCTCTAAAAAAAAAATTATATATTTCAAAAATACAAAAAAATTCAAAAATTCAAAAAAATAGAAAAAGTGCCTTGGTGAAAACCTTGAAACAGGCACCTTGGTAGCAAAAATTCAAAATTTTTTTTATAAAAAGTCTTGAAAAAAAAGAAGAAAAAAATGAAAAAAAATGAAAGAGAAAAAATTGTAATAAAATCCAAGTGGTGAAAACCTAGAAATGAGCGTTACTTGAGGCCTTTGCACCCCTAGTTCTTAATGCGTGTCTTCGACACTTAGCCTTTCTCCATCATGCCTTGTCCTTGTTTCCTTGGTTTGGAATTGGTCTTTGTCTTTCTCTAGGGGGCATAACTGTGTTAGCTTTGGTCTCTTGGATGCATTTGTCTTTAGGACATCTCCCAAATGGTGTTTTTCAATACCACCCCAACTATATTTTTCAATACAACCCTTAACATCGAGTGTTTTTCAACACTTATCTGTTTGGTCTTACCCCATTTTGTCATGTGGTCTTACCTGCTTGCAAGCATTCAATCCTTATCGTTAGAACTCAGTATCAGTTAACACACTTAAATTTTTATTTGCAACACTTAATGCTTGAGCTATGTCATGATATTTTCTTTGTGTGCTGACTGTTATTGATTTTCCTTGAGTGTCCTTGTCTAATAAGTCTCTCCATGATGCATAGCTAGAGGACTTGGGGCATGGGGCATGTTTTTATTTACTTCCTACTTTATACTTAACTATTTTTACACAACCGCTTTGCTGGTCATCCTGGCCTCCATGCCTTGATGCGAGCGTGGTTTTGATATATTCAATTGGGTAAGCTAACATCATAGTCATTTTGACCTTTATGTCTTTGATGCTTATGTTAGAATCTTTCCACATTCCAATCCGATATAAATCACATTCATATCTTCATAGTCACACTTGTGACTAGTGATGATTGTGTGATTTTCTGATGTCTGTTAATAATGGCCCAGTGATGAAAATAAGTTCCTTAACATTCTCTTATGAATGATGAACACAAATTCCTATGTTATAGTTTCTCTATTGCAAGTACACCTTTGCATTCTCATGTAGCTTGCATTGTTAGATTTCATGTTAATTTGCATTTTTAGGATGCATTATGATTTTGAGAGGGTTTCCTTCATCTTTCTTGTGGACTTTTATCAACTGTGATCACGTTCTGATCTTCATTTCCTTATCTTCTTTTGTGATCTCAATCAAAATCTTACATCTTAAATAGTTGATTGATTTTGGGGTATTCTCTTTCTTAAGGCGAATTCTCTTTCTTCTCTCTATTTATTTCCACCTCTTCCAAACTTCTATCTTCCATTCGCTTTCACCCCTCTTCTTCTTCTTCTTCTAATTAAACCTTGGGGCATAATCTTTCATGCTGGATGATCTACCTTGGTTCTGTGACCCTTGTATCTTTCCTCTTACATCAAGAACCTTATCTTTAGTTTGATTTGATCAAAATTTACCAATTTTTTGTTTCTCCTCTACCCCATTTCGATTTTGATCATGAGGGGCAGTACCTATCAAACTTTAATCTTTGATTAAGCTTTATCAATTATATCAGTCTTGCTTGAGATTCTTATCTCTGACATGTCAATTACTTATGTCGGTGTTGATTTTGTCTTTTTCAATTATGCTTATTTTTGTCTTGATGTATTCCCAAATCAACCACACATCTGGGTTGTTTTGTGATCCCAAATCGACCTCACACTTCAACTGCATTCTTTGACTATATGTGTTCCTAAGTTGACCACACATTTGTCAAAGAGGGGCAAATGTATGCACCCTAAAATGGTCGCCTAGACTTTGGGCCCCATTTTATCATTTGATCATTTTATCAAATTTCTGAATCAATGCTTTGCAATATTTTCAATTCAAATCAATTTCCTTGATCAAATTGTAATTAATTCAATTAATCAATTATTTCAATATTTCCTAAGGTTTGATCATTCTTATTTAATTAAAAGATTTAATCTCCCTTTTAATTAAATTCATCTTATTTAATTAAATTAATTTCCTCCCATTTAATTAAATAAAATTCTTCTAATTTATATAATTGAAGTAAAACCCCTCTTTTAAATAAATAAATAAAAATCCCCACTTAAAGCACTTTATTTGTTAAAAAGGAAATGAATTAAATAAAAATTAAATAAAAATCCCTTTTTCTTCACATCCTCCGAAGTGGTGGGTTTTTGCCTCTTAATCATAGTCTTTTATTTTTGCCTCTTAATCTCAACCGTTCACTTTCCTTTAAAAGGAAGCCTCTCCTTCTCATTTTCATATTAGGTTCTCATAGTATTGTTATGCTACAGGTTTGGAGAGTAATTTTTGGAGGAGGATTTGAGCATTCAAGCTTGGACATTGCAACTTCTCTCTTCTTGTCTTCTTCTTCTTGCATTCATGGCTACTCATGTAGATTAGATTCATGTTTATTTTCATAGATTAGATTTGCATATTTCCTTTCATAGATTAATCATGCATTGTTAT
>MU226075.1:322988-333695 GCA_018584345.1 Thuja plicata
GCATATTTCCTTTCATAGATTAATCATGCATTGTTATCATTTAGATTAATTTCCTTTTATGCATTGCAATCATATAGAGTAGATCTCATTTTCATGCATTTGAATCTCTTGTTTCATGGTGTACTTGCATAGGCACTAACTAGGTCAACTTGAGGGCCTCTATTTCAAACCTTTGCACTCCATGGCTAGAGAGATATGAAATGATATTTGAGGCCGCATTCTTGAGAAACCTTGGATGGAATGATTCATAGAAGTGTGACAAATTTTCATCACACAGTACTCTGTTCAATGTGTATACAACAATACTGATTGCTTCTCTCAAAAAGATTTGGGTGATGCCTTTCTCTATCATCAGTGTCCTTGCACAATCAACTATGGATCTGTTCCTTCTTTCAGCAATTCCATTTTGATGTGGTGTTCTTGGTTGAGAGACCTGTCTTCTGATTCCTTTCTCATTACAAAAGTTAGTGAATTCATCTGAAATAAATTCCCCTCCTTTATCTGACCTTAAGCATTTTAATTTTGTACCACTTTGTTTCTCAACCATTGCCTTATATCATTTAAACATCTTAAATGCTTCTGATTTATCTTTTAGAAACATGACTGTCATCATTCTAGAGTAATCATCAACAAAGAGAATAAAATATCTATCTCCATAATAACTCTTGGTTCTCATAGGTCCACATAAATCAATATGGAATAATTCTATAATGGCATCATATGTATGGGTTTTTCTTTTGAAACTAGACTTTGTCATCTTACCTTTTTGACAATTCTTACACATGATTTTGTCAGACTTGGTCATCGTCGGTAAGCCTCTAACATTTCTTTTTTTTCTAATCTTTTTCATGTTGTCAAAGTTCACATGACACAATATTTTGTGCCATAACCATATGTCTTCATTTGTAGCAATCAAACAAGTGGTGTCAGTATCATTGAAATAGAATAAGTTACCTTTTGTCTACTCACAGGTACCAATCAAATTTCCTAATTTATTAAAGATCTTTGCCTTCTTATTTTCAAATGCTACTCTATGACCTGAATTATTCAACTAAGAAACACTCAATATATTATAATTCAATCCATTTACCCGATAAGAATTTTCACATTTTATCTGGTTATTCAACATTATGGTTCCTCTACCTTCAACTAGACAAGGTGTGTCATTACCTATTCTTACTGAACCACCTTTATAGTATTAAAAAAGTCTTAAACTTTTTCTTATCACCAGTCATATGGTGAGTGCAGCCACTATCTATAATCCAGACATAATTTTTACTAACTTTAGATATGAGTGCTATTTCTACATACCTTTCTTCATCATCATCTGAATCATCTTTTACTACCACAAACACCATCTCGATGTCTTCCTTAGATTCGGTGTCAGTATCATCATATTTGCATTTTTCTAGGTAACTGGCTTTCTTTCCATTATCCTTTAAGTCTCGGGAATCTCTTCTTTCTGATTGTCAGTAGCTTCTATAATCACCTCTATTAGAATTCTTTTCAAATGTTCTATCATTACTTCTGTCATGTTTTCTTCTTTTAGGACATCTTGCAGCGAAGTGTCCAATCTTTTTACAATTAAAAAAAAAGTGGTATTTTACCTTTGCCTCTCTGCATTCTTCTTGCCATATGTGCTTCAATTTCATCAAGATCTTCATCTTCACTTTCACTATCACTATCTTTTCTCATAGTGTGTTTATGACTTGATTTAATTATTCTCATAGAATTTTTACATGCAGACTCTATGTTTGGTAAGACACTATTATCAAAATTGTTCATCTCAAATGAAATTGATCTTCCAATAAAACTGTTTAGAGTAACATTGCTATTTGCTACTGCTCTCATTCCTTGAATGGTAGATACTCTAATAGCATAAGTAGGCAGTAAGGTTCTTAGAATTTTACTTACCACTGTATCTTCTTCTAGTACACCTCCAACTCCTCGGATAGCATTGACTACCTCTTTGATTCTTGTGTTGTACTGTGTGATGTTTTCACCTTCTTTCATTTTGAGATCATCAAAATTTCCTCCAAGTCTTTCTGCCTTGGCTCCCAAAATATTCTTTTCACCACCATGTACAAGCATCAATTTGTCCCACATCTGCTTTCCAGTCTTGCAAGTTTTGACATCTTCAAATTCAACATCAGAGAGTGAGGAAGAAAGCTTTATCATCATGCAGTTGTGCTCATGCTTCTCTCTCATTTGTTCAACTGTTGCTGCTCTTGTGGGAAACACATATTCAGTATCTAAGTATTGAGTAACATCATTTCCAATACTTGAAAAGTGGAGTCTTATTCTGCTCTTCCATGAAGCAAAATTATCTTTGTTCAACTTGGGCACATCTCATCTGTACATCTTGTGATCTTTAGCTTAGGTCTTGAAACCTTCCCTCTAAGTACACAAGCTCTGCTACCAATTAATAGTAATAACTGAGAGGGGCGGGGGGGGGGGGGGGGGGGNGTGAATCAGTGGCCTCAAAAATTAATCCTTAAATCAACCCTTAAAACTTATAACCACAAATTATGTCTCAAGTTATATTCTGTCCTACAAGATGAATGCCTTGAATTACTTTTATTAATTTTCTACTTGTCGGATTGCTTTGTAAATCACTCTTTTGTATGGTTACCACTAAGTAGTTAACTATTTACTGAAACATAGTAAATATGCAAAGTATACTGATAAATCCAAAATTGCATATGTGAAATGTAAAACAGTAAAGTAATAAAACATAAACACATAACACATGGATTTTTAATGTGGAAACCCTGTTAAGGGAAAAGCCACTGGGACCAGTACCCCAAATTTTCACTCTTTTGCAGTGAGATCTGCTAGGAGCCAACCCTGTTAAAGGTTACAAACACACTGTTAGGTGTGCCCTTGTTAGAGGATTTAAAAGATAGTTTGTCACCTAATATCTAGCATCTAATGCTACTATCCTTGATCAAACACTCACTTGGCCTGTCAATAGGTATCAGGCATATCCAATGCTACTTTCATGATCAAACTTTTTGATACTCCTTGGGATGTATCTCAATTGTAAAATACTTTTAAGTCCTGCTCGGTTAAGAGACTTGATGCTTCAATGCTCAAAATGAAACACTAATCATCTATTCATACATACAACTCAATTGCAGATTTTTAGATCTATTGTAAGGCCATTACCTCTCTGATCAATATAATCAATCTTATAACTTTTCTCCACACTATTCTTCTCTGTGATGTTGTCTCACTATTCGTCAATGTCTGTAGAATCTAGCTCTTTCCTCAACTTGTTGATCAGGACCGAATGAAAACTTTCTTCTTCTTCAGATTTTATTTAGCATCTTCCCTCTTCTCTTGTTCACCTCTCACAATTCCCCATTCGTAATGAATTGGGTTTGTCTCTATATAGAAATGATTTCCCCTTTTCTTGGATTTCTTGATTCTTGGCATGATCCATAATTATTGGCAATAGATTTATAGCAAACTCCAGTTTTATCTCAAAGAGATCTTCTTGCAAACTAGATAAATCAGCTTTAAATCAATTACTTATCTCTGGCTGTATCTGGATGAATAAAACAATGATAAGTATCCATTAAGTCTATTTATAGCTCTTGATAGCTAAGCATTTTGTCATTTTTGAACTCTCTATTCTATGAGTCAACACTTCAGTTAGTCATCAGTGATAACTGACTGTCCCGTTAGTGTGACTTTAGTTGTCATCGGGATCTTCATCCTTGTCTTTTTTGTTAGGCAACACTGAAATTCTATCCATCGGGTTACTCTATGTTTTTTTCGTCGGGAAACACTGTAACTTTGGTCATCGGTAATGTTGTGCAATAGCTCATTAGGTAACACTGTGACTTTTTCTTTTTAACTCTGACCGTCGGTGTGCACTCCGTCGGTGTATATAGTCGCTTAGTGAATACTTGACTTATATGCATTAAACTGATAGCATAGCCTTTGATTCATTGGTTCATTGAAGTATTGGGCAGTATTTCCATGACCAAACAGATTATATCAAGTTGACATCATTGAAAATACAATACATTAACTTATTTAATGCCTTGCATGATCATCAACTTAACATCTTCAAACATTCAATCTGTTACATGTCATCACTCAAATATTTCCTACAACACCAATGTGGGACTAATATCTTTAGAGTTTTTAAAGCATTTTACCTTTTTGTACCCAAAATATGGGCCCCAACTACGCACTGAGTCCTCCAGTCAAGGGACCCACCAAGAAGCCTCTTAGCTTTTACTTTACATATCAACTATGAGTTGGAGTATATAAATACTAAAAAATCCCATTACCTGCTACATGTGGGATATTCAACTTTCACATTTTCAAGCCTGGGAGCCCCTTCTGGCATGCTGCGTGGACTTCCATTGTATTTGCAATGTATTGCAAGTTTTCAAACCTCCAAGAATCTGCGCAAAACACATCTAAAATACATTTGTTTATGTTTTGAAATGTTTAAAACCATCCATCATATGCTGCGCAGGATCTATGGCATGTATATGTCCCAAATACATAATTTTAAATGCCCCCTTGCATACTGCGTGGGCTCTTCTTCTTTTTGTGTGGGCTCTATGTTTGGTCTACTAGCTCCCTTAATGATCAAGCAACATATTTAGCCAATATATTAGACATTCTTTCTTGTATTTTTTGTAACCTCCTTTATACATGCTGCGTGAGCTTATGTTTATGCTCCTTCCAATGTAGCCTTCCATTAGAGTAAAAGAAAAACCAAATCAATGCACAACCAATAATTTTATTTTAAAAATCTAGGGAAGCAATGTATTTAATGAATGTTTTAAAATTTTGATGTATGCTACGTGGGAACTCCCCTAATTTGCTACGTAGAATTTGGTGACTTCCACTCTAAACATTGCGCATCATGTAGTCTTTTCAAAGCTGATTTGGATTCTATGTAGGGTATGTTCTCCTTCATTGCTGTGCTACCTATGCAAGGTGTCTTCTTTCCCCTTTTGCAATATACTAATCCAAACTACTCTCTGCATTTTGGTTTGCACAGGCTTTCTGATTGCACAGCCCATGATTTCAATTTTAAAACAAAATTGACTATCCATTTTTTGCGCAAGTTACTAATCCCACAGGCTGCACAACCTTTTGAAAAATCCACCTCAAGCTCTATGCTATGTATGGGCTACTGCTTGCTATTTTCATTTGCTAAAAGTTTCAAAAAACAACATATACTCTGTGCTGGTTGCCTCCTCTTTCCCCTGTGCAAGCCTTAGTCCTTGATTTTCTACACAAGCTATGCAAATTGCATTTTCAAAATAGTCTACATTCTTCAAAGTCAGCGTAGACCACTGGGATGATATTTTTTAATTGCTAATATATTAAAATTTTACTTGTTGCGCAGGGTACTGTAACTCAAATACAAATGTATTTTAAGTTTTAACTTCTTTCATTTACTACACAATCTTTCTCTATATTTGATATTTACATTTGTATGTTTTAGATGTTTTAAAATGCCCCCTTTGCTTTTTTTTTCTGGAGTCCCTCATGCTGCACGTAGGATCCATGGGGTTCATCTAAAAATTGCATTTTGCAATGACCATATTTTAATGCTGTGTGGACTTTGCTTGGCCACTTGCCAAGTGCATTTTCTTAAAAACTTTTAGATGTTTTCAAGCATCCTAGTGTGGGACCTGTTAGCTGGTTTTCTTGCAGCACAACCTTAAAATGACAATATACTTATATACTTGAATGCAAACCCCTTTTTATGCAAGAGAAAAGGTAATTGGTGAGGTATTTGATAATACTAGGGATACCTATTATCACCTCCTTGTTTTTTGAGCTCCACAGAGTCAGGAAAGTATTACCTATAACAGATTATTGATTCTTCAATCAATATATTTAGTGGACTAGTTCATTCGCTGGTTTGTTACTTTTGACCTCACTATAAAAACTTATAAAATACCTTGGAGATTGCAATGATTAATTTAAAATAGAGTACTATAAGCCAAGCTATGGTCTTGATAACATAAACCAATAAGATAAGGATTTTCATCCTTCTTCCTTATGATTTTAGGAGGGGAAACCTAATGATCCTCTCTTCAAGGAATCACCAAACTGAACTGTACCGTAAGAATACAATCACTTGAATGGAATTTTTTTTTTTTAGTGTATATGATTACGTAATTTGAAAATATTGGATTGTAATCAATTACTTAGCAAACATAAAACCAGTGCCTAATCCCTGGGCTATGAGTCAATATCTTGTAAAAATCCATGGTAAGGTAATCAATAAAACACTTGCAACAGAGATAGAATACCTTATATACTATCCTCTTCCCACAAATTTATGATCCAATCTTCAAATTAATGTTATGTTCCCTAGGGTTACTTGAAACAATTTAATCCTTCCTTGAAGGAACTTACAAGTAACTACATAATCACCTTATGATCAGTCTGCTTAAATGCCTTACAGATAAACACAAAAGAACTATAACATAAATGTAAAGAGATAATTGAGATACAAAAAAGAGATTTCAAAATATTTCTATTAATGTCTTAAAGATTCAAATGTTGGAAAGATTGCTACAATGTAGACCCTTGTTATTTTTTCATTGATGTCAAACCTTAACTGGTGAGACTATTGTTGTATGTTTGAGTACCTTATCCATTGATTGATGAAGATTTGATAAGAATGGGATAACAAGAAGACCAAGTAAATGGTTGATTTATGAGTAGACACCAAGGTACTTGATCATTTGGTACTTTGGAAAAGTGATACATTGCTTATCTATCACTAACAGTTCATTGGAAGGTCAATGTCGAGCAAAGAAAAGTTGATGCTGAGCAAAGCAAAGATGATGTCGAGCGTCAGTGAAATGCCAAGGGAGACAGAGAAAGCTGAGAAACAGTATTTTGTTTATTGATGAGATTTGAGATCTATGGCTGACATAATTGATTCTATTAGGATATGCATTATTAATTAAGATTGGTCCACATTCATTTAATGCATGGGAAACTGTTATTAGCACATGGATTGAATGGTTAATTAATGACCTTATTGGAGAAGTAAATTAAATGTAAAGATGGAAAGATTTGTTGGATTTGACCTAACCCAAGATCTACAATCTTGATTAAGCGGCAAAAGATTTATCTGACCTAGATGAAGAGGTATAATATAACCTACTATGGTTATTGTTATTGTATCCAAGAGTAAGGAGAAGTTGAATGCAAAGTGTTGCATGGTTAATTGACTGATTGGAAAGACCTAGCAGAGAAGTCTGAGCAGATAAGCAGAGAGATATTTCTTGATGGATTTCCAAGAAGATCTAAAGTTTGAGCTGAAAATGGAGGCCACTCAGTGAATTAGCATTAGAGCTAAAAATGGTTCTGGATTTGCAAAGTAAGTTGTATGTATCATATCACACCTGCTAATTACTTTCTAACCATTGTATCAGTTCAAATCCTTTAGCCAGGTTGACCTAACAGTCATTGTATAAATCCCTTGAACAAGGTGACATTCAGATTGGAATGTTCTAAGTCCTCTAACAAGGCCACTCTTGACAGGGTGATTAAATCCTTTAACCAGGTCACATTTGACAGTGTGTTTTGTAACCTTTAACAGGGTTGGCTCCTCACAGGGCATCACTTCAGAAGAGTGAAATTTTGGTAGTATGTTACTGGTGGTTTTTCCCATATTGGGTTTCCATGTTAAATCATGGTGTCAAAATGTGTGAATGTTATTGTTGTGTTTTACTGTTAAGTTTCTGCAAGCTTATTTCATTAGTACAGTAAACTGCACACTTTTGTTGTTTATTACTGCCGAGCAGATCTGAGTTGTTGAAGTTGATTTAAATTTTTATATGGGCACATATGGACCTAAGGATAATTTATTCACCCCCCCTCTCATTTATTCTGAATTCATCCTAACAATTGGTATCAGAGCTTTGTTCTTTTAAAAAAGTTTGAAGGTACTTGGAGATAAAGATCAAGATGTATAAAAGGGATGGACCAATGATCAACAAGGAAAACTTTCCTACATGGAAAAGTTTGATGAAACTTCACTTGGCCAGTATTGGTGATTCTACTAAATGACATATTGAAATAGAATATGTAGCCCCTACTGGAGTTCTGAATGCTGCACAACTAAGAGAGAAGCATGAACATAATCAAGCAATGCTGGAACTTGCATTATCTCTGAACTATCATTAATTTGAGGACATAAAAGATTGTACAAGCACAAAGAAGATGTGGGATGCCCTTGCAACCATCTATGGAGGTGATATGAATGTACTAAGAGTCAAATCTGAAATCTTGAGAGGTAAGTTTGATGATTTAAAAATGCAAGAAGGAGAAAATATAGTGCAATATTATGATAGGATAAAGGAAGTTGTAAATGCTATTAGAGGAGCTAAGGGAGTCATTGATGAAGATACTATCATGAGAAAGGTACTGAGAACACTTCTTCCTATTTATTCTATTAGGGTATCTGCAATTCAAGAACTGAGATGTACTCCTAATAACAATTTAACTCTGGAAAGTTTGGTAGGCAGACTTACTGCATTTGAGATGTCAAATTTTGACAACTATACTCCCTAGCTATTGAATCTACATTCAAGTCACTGATGGTCATTAGAAAATCTAAGAAAGGAAAGAAATGAGTGGACAATGACAGTGACACCTCAGATGATGATCTAGAAGAGCTTGAGGCACTTATGGCAAGAAGGCTAGCTAGAGGAAAAGAAAAATTCAAAGGTAAACTTCCTATTATTTGTTTTTCTTGTAACAAAGTTGGTCATATTGCTGCTAGATGTCCTGAAAAGAATGAAAAGGATGAAAGAAGAGAACAAGTATAACGATAGAAAGGATGATCGAGACTATAGAAAGTACAAGGACTACAAAGACAAAGGTAAGAAATCTTTCTATATAGCTGAAGAAGCTTCTGAAAGTGAATCTGACAAATCTGATGAAAATGATATAGAAGTAGTGTATGTTTCAATGAAAGATGATTTTGATGATGATGAGAAAAATGCACTAATTTCTTATATGAGTAAAGGTGATCATTGGATTATTGACAGTGGTTTTTCACATCACATGACTGGTGATAAGGACAAATTCTAAACCTTAGATCAATGCAAAGGTGGATATGTTAAGTTTGGTAATGATACACCTTGTAGAGTCAAAGGGAAAGGATCAATTCAATTGAATAATAAGATTATATGTGATGATGTATACTGGGTTGATGATCTTAAGTATAACTTGTTGAGTGTTTCATAGCTTAACAATTCTGGCTATAGAGTTGAATTCCATCACAGGAAAGCAAAGATTTATGATGCCAATGGAGAATTAGTTGGAGGTGGTGAGAAAGCAAAAGGTAACTTGTTCTATCTAGATTTAGCTGAAGAGACATGCTTGTTTGCACAATATAACGATGTTTGGTTATGGCATAAGAGGCTATGTCATGTTAACTTTGATAACTTGGTAAGCATAAGTAAATTGAAAAAGGTTAGAGGGCTGCCTAAGTTAAAGAAACCTGAGAATGCAATGTGTAAGCAATGTCAGTTGGACAAAATGACTAAATCTAGTTTTAAAAGTAAAACTCATACTTCTGAGAATATTTTGGAATTGGTTCATACTAAGCTTTGTTGACCTATTGGTGAGGAAATCTACTGTGGAGACAAATATTTTATTCTATGTGTTGATGACTACTCTAGGATGATGACTATTATATTCCTCAAAGAAAAATCTGATGCATTTCAATTATTTAAGTGGTACTTAGCAAAAGTTGAAAAGGAAACAGGTAATAGTCTAAAATGTCTGAGATCTGACAGAGGAGGAGAGTTTATTTCTAATGAGTTTAACAGGTTCTGCAATGACTGAGGGATAAAAAGATAGATGTCAGCACCTAGGACACCGCCACAGAATGGTATAGTTGAAAGAAGAAATTGATCTATCATGGATTGTGCCATAACATTAATGATGGAGAAAAATGTTGCACAAAAATATTGGAGAGAAGTTGCGAGTACAACTATTTATACCCTAAACAAAGTACAAGTCAAGAAAGGTACAAATTCTACACCTTATGAGCTATGGTATGGATATGCACCTACTGTAAGTTACTTTAATGCCTTTGGGAGAAAATGTTTTATACTGAAGGATAACAGAAATGGTAAACTTGATGCTAAAGGAGAAGGCATATTTCTTGGATATTCTACTAAGAGTAAGGCATACAAATGTTTCAATTCTAACACTAACAAAATTGTGGAAAGTGCAAATTTTAGAATTGATGAATACACAGAAATAAATGAAGTTGAAAGCATCATTGAGCTTGAAAGTTACAGATCATTCACATATCCTGAAGAGGAGGATTCCAAGAAAATTGAAAAAGAAGTTGTCGAGCAATAGTTTGCACCTGCTGAGACATAGAATGACATTGTCAGGCAATAGGAGGTGACTGCCGAGCTATCTGATGGAGATTTTGAGTCACAATTTCACCCTGAATTGAACTTGAATGATCAAATTAAAGCTGAGAAGGAGCCTACTTTGGAAAAATATGTAAGAAGGCACCATAAACCTGATCAAATCATAGGAGAAAAGGATTCTATAGTTATGACAAGAGGCAAATTAAGAGAAGACACATGTTTGTTATGTGATTTTGAGCCTAAGACAGTAAAAGATGCTTTGGATAATGAAGACTGGATTCAAGCCATGAATGAAGAGATAGACCAAATT
>MU226075.1:340926-364634 GCA_018584345.1 Thuja plicata
ATGAGACTGATTCAAGGATGGTAGCGTAGATGCCAGATACTTAGTGACAACCTATGTATTGAAAATCCTCTAACAAGGTCACACTTAACAGTGTGTTTGTAACCTTTAATAGGGTTGGATCCTAACAAGGCTCACTTCAGAAGAGTGAAAATTTTGGGTACCGGTCCCAGTGGTTTTTCCCTTAACAGGGTTTCCACATTAAAATCCTTGTGTCCTATGTGTATGATTTATTACTTTACTATTTTACATTCTACATATGTATTTATGGATTGACTGGTATGCTCTGCATATTTACTGAGTATTGGTAAATATAGTTTACTGCTTATCAGTTATCAAGGAGAATAAGGACAGACAAGGTAAACTGACAAATAGTTATTTGTTTCAAATATTTCAATGGCATACATCTTGTTGGGACTTAATAATTTGAGAAGTATTGATTAGTGGATTAAATTTGATAGATTGTTGAGGCCACTGATTCACCCCCCCTCTCAGTTATTATTAACAATTGGTATTAGAGCTTGTGTGCTTAGAAGGAAGGTTTCAAGACCTAAGTTAAAGATCACAAGATGAAAAGACGAGATGTGCCCAAGTTGAACAAGGACAACTTTGCTTCATGGAAAAGTAGGATAAAGCTTCACTTATCAGGTATTGGCAATTATATTACTCAATACTTAGAAATTGAATATGTGTTTCCTACAGGACCATTGACAGTGGATCAATTAAGAGTAAAGCATGAACATAACTACATGGTTATAGAACTTTAAGCCTCACTCTCTGATGCTGAATTTGAGGATGTCAAAGATTGAAAAAATGAAAAAACAATGTGGGACAAGTTGAAACTTGTAGATGGAGGTGATGCAAATGTTCTGAGAGACAAGGCAGAAAGCCTTAGAGGAAAGTTTGATGATCTAAGAATGAAAGAAGGAGAAAACATCACACACTACAACACAAGAATAAAGGAGGTAGTCAATGCTATACAAGGTGTTGGAGGTACACTTGAAGAGGAGACAGTGGTAAGTAAAATCCTAAGAACCTTATTGCCCATATATGCTATTAGAGTCTCTGCCATTCAAGAAATGAGAGTAGTAGTAAATAATACAGTCACTCTTGATAGCCTGATTGGTAGACTGATTTCATTTGAGATGAACAACTTTGATAATAGTGTCTTATAGAGCTTAGAGTCTGCATTCAAGTCCTCTGTGAGAATAAGAAAATATAGTCAGAGAAATTTAGCTAGAAAAGATAGTGAAAGAAAAAGTGAAGAAGAACATATAAATGAAATTGAAGCACTTATGGCGAGAAGAATGCTAAGAGGCAAAGGTAAATACAAAGGTAAGTTACCACTTGTATGTTTTAATTGTAAAGAGATTGGACACTTTGCTGCTAGATGTCCCAAAAGAAAAGATGACAGAAGTGATAACAGATATTTTGAGAAGAAATCTAACAGAGGTGATAACAAAGATTAAAGAGGTTATCGATGATGAAAAAGAAGTGATACCCGAGATTACAAGGACAAAGGAAAAAAGGCTAGCTATCTAGCTGCTTGCAAAGATGAAGATACTGACACATGTTGATGAGGTTTTGCTGACCAGGTCTGCCAACAGTCATAAGTTATCACTGGGTACTGGGGGTACCAGCCAACTCCACCTGCAAAGGCTATCTGGGGAAGTTAGATTCCCTGGGCCTCCAAGCAACTAGGTGTCGGGTCACGCGAGGCTCGGTTGGGAGAAGTGACTATTTTCGAGGGGGATAGCTGGTTTCTTCAACTCATTCCCTTCGAAGATTCAGGAAGGTGAGGTTTCTCCAAGCACTCTACACTTAGCAAATAAAATAAAAAAGATCCTGTAGGGTCAAAAGTACTTCATCTATTTATAGTTATGTTTAAACATTGAAAATGTCAATAATGCTCTGATAAACTACACTAAATACCAAAGAAATACACAACCATCAATTCCTATCTTATTTTTAGCAAGGGAAAAGAGGTCGTTAAACTACTTGAAATATCAGAGCAGAAGACATAAGGAACATGAAACATAAAATACCATTAAATAAGAAGTTTGAATGCCAACAACATCATTGCAAAGAACTCTCCCTTCTTCATTAATATTTCTTCTAGCAAACACTGGTGTGTGATACAATGGTGGCTCCAGGGGAGTGTCTAACTATTTGAAAGTGAAATAATGGAGCATTGACCTCTGTAATTGAACTAAAAATTAGTTTTCTATTACTATGGATAGCAAAATCATCAATTTTGCCGACCCTTAGAAATGGGCCGGTCTTACTATTTATACACATCCTCATCTAACCCTAACTCTAACCCTATTTTACATTACACTACAATGAAATACACTATCTGCGGGCTGGTACTACCTGCACCGCCCTACAAAAGACCTTGAGATGAAATAGGTCTGACATGTCAGAAGAATAAGACAAGAAGGTAGAGTGGAAGAATCAGGCTCGAGAAGAGAGCTAGGAAAGAGAAGGAAGAAATCAAATCCCTGGGGATCAAGGCTACATGCCTCATAAATGGGAAATGCGGCGCCCTATCTCCAATGTGCCAGGTGTACCTCTGAAGCGGTGCCCTGAGAAGACCATCTGTCAGAAAAATAGCTATTGATCTGATGTTCCTTGATGTAGCCAACTACCTTCTGACAACCTTTATTAACCACTTCTAAAAGTGACTGGTTGGCCTCGGGGACTGGGACACAGATCACTTAAAAGAATACAAAATTTTGGATCTGGGATTCCAAAATTCAGGAACTTACGTTTTGAAGGAATAAAGAATACAAAATGTTTGGGTTTTCTCCCGCCTTCAGAGAAAATTTATTGTTGCTTGTTGTCATTGAATGTTTGGAGAAGGCGGGAGATTCCATCCCCATCAATTTCTCTAAGGCAGGACCACCGGTACTTAGCCACCTCAATTTGTTCTCCAAGCTCAGGAACATTATCTTTGAACTCATCGACCATTTTTTCCGCATCATGACCACTAAGGATCATGCGAGTTAGCCCTGTCATTTGGGTCTTGTCCAGTCCCTCCAGGGATTGGTATTTGGATTCCATCGATTCATCAAATTTTCCCAAAATGTATTCCTCCAGAGTGCACATATCGGTGTTGAATGGGTCAGCTCCGGAGACCTTTGCTACAAATGCCTTGTACATATTTGAAGAATATTACACTGTGTTGACTTTATTATGTAGAGCCCATACCAGTTTCTTGAGTACCTCCAATCTAAGGTCAAGTATCGAGTGTTGGGTCCTCACAAAGTCAAATGATTCTTCTCCCAAAATGCCAGATTTAGAGACCATCTCTTCCCCGAGGTTGAGGAGCTCCTCCAGCTCTACCTGCCAAGCCTTGTAGTTTCCATGTCTCCCTCCCATATATTAAGAATGGTCTCTGCCTAATGCAGAATGTCTTGTGCCACATATAAATCTAGGAGGGTGGACATTAGGAAATGTCATGTGTTTCCTATTTACAGAGTGACCCACTCATCGACCGCTTGGGCCTTCTTCTTCATTGCTCGCAGGGAGTCAATATTGATTTGTGGTAATGGCACATCAGATGTGGAGGCCTCCAAAGGAATGGTACTAATAGGCCATGCCAACTCAGTAAGCAACCCCATGAGGTTCACTGTCTTTTCCCTTTCTTCTTTGAGCCTTTGGGCCTCCTTTTCATATCTGGCCTCCATCGCCCTGGCTGCTTCTTTTAATAGGTTTACTTCACCCTATTTTCCTCGCTTTCCCAGTGATATCATAATCTCTGGCCTCTATCATCACTACATCCGTGTCTGGGGGAGGTGTTGCCACAACTGCAACTGTTTCTCCTCCCGGCCCGATTCGAAGAGTATGAACTATCTGAGATTTCTTGGCCTTTGGTGGCTCCTAGACCTGGGCCATCATCTCAGCTAGAGAGAGAAGAGCTCTCGGGGTGGACGGGGCCTTTCTCTTCTTGCTCTCCACTAGCCACTGAGGTGGCAGGGGTGGCTTGTTCACCAAAGTCTATTCTTTTGGTTCTTCCCTAGTGCCCTATTGCTGTTACTCCTTAGTGGCGTGGGTCTCACCCACCCCTTTTCCTTTATCTTGGGCCTTATCAAGAACATTTCCCCCAACGAGGTTTGTTTCCTCAGCCTTGTCCTCTGCATCTTTAGCCTTATCTGGACCTTCATCAGCTGTCCCAGGGGTTTCCTTCTCTCATTCTTACTATTTTGCCTCAGTCACCGGGATCTCTTCTTCTTCTGATACATATTTTGGAGATAGGGGAGGTATCGGGCCAAGATTCAATGTTTGTCCCCCGGTTATTACCTGCCTAAAGGTTGCTCCGGGGAGTGGCACTTGGAATGTGGTGGCTGAGGTTACAGTTGCTCTCGTAGGTCTGGTTCCCTCAGTAGGTGCTACTTGTTCACTTTTTTTTTGCTGGTCCACCCTCGTATCTTGCATCTCCAGAACTTCAGAGGTGATTTCTTGCTCTATTTCCTTTTCTTCTTCCATTGGTTCTTCCTTCTCCTGCGCAGTTCTTTGTTCCTCAGCTTCCTCTTATGCTAGGACTTCTGCCGTCTGCTCGATGTCCCCCTGTAAGTTACCAAATTCATTGATTGCAAAAATATCATCAAACTCATCCTATGGAGGAGGGTTGTCTGGGACATCACCAGGTTCTGCTTCCTTCTCCAGCTCTGGAGAGTCAGAAGAAAGGATTTAAAATTGTGGAGCCTAGGGCATCCCCAGCTTTGGCTCCTTCTTAGGCTTAGGGTCAAGCCTCCTCCTTCTCTGGGTAATCAAAGATGGACCCGCATCCCTTACTACTACTTTCTCCACCGGATCCACCCCTATTGCCTTAACCATTAAGACCGCTAGTGAAGGGGAGGATGGAGGACGAACAGGTCTGACCATGAGCACCAGGGTAGCCAGCCAGGTGATTAGGTTTTCTCTCATTTGCTAGGAGGCTGCTACCGATTGCCTTATTTTTTCTTTAATAGGGACTTCTTGCACAGTAGGAGTTGTATCTATCCCTTTTCCTTTATCCACTCCTTGTGAAGAAGTCTCAGCCCCCAGGGTTTCTTTTGGTACTGGCTGGGCCGCTCTACGGACACTCTCAGGGCACACCTTCTTGAAGTGAGCATGGCTATGGTCGACCACCTCACAGGTGAAGTCCTCAATGGTGGACCCTTCTTAGGCATCCCAGTTCACTAGTGGGAGAGCCAATGTATCGATCCCCTTTTCTTTGTACTGGGGATTGATCATGGAGCCAACGTCTGAGAAGTCCTCCATAAATCTTTGGAGCTTCAATCTTTTCATCATACCCGTGGTCATCCTGACGTAGTGCCAGCTCTGAACTTCCACATCATCGAAGTAGTCTTCCCAAAAGACCTCCATATGGTATTGATGGGGCTCTGATGCCCAGGGAAGTGTCGCTACAATCTTACCATGCGGATCAAAATGCTTTCGCGCCAAGTAGAATTCTGCCAAGTTATAGCTTTTTAGCTCATTGTCTGCTTCTTTGGCGGTGGCAAGACTGCATGAATAATTCTCACAAGTGATTGGGAATGGAATATTAGTCACCTTCTTTAGGGCATAGAAGGCATGCAGCTACATTATCTGCCTGCAAAATTCTAGGACTATCTTATCCCCGCAGTGCTTGGGCAACAAGTAGGGTATCCCAGAGAAGTCGGTCACCCTTATATATGTATGTTGCTAAAATTGTATGTAATAGTGTCCATAACTCTGGACCAAATTCATCGCCTTTGTGGATAGGTGATATCTTATATCTCGGGTGCGTGTGAGCAGGTGGTAGTAAATGAATGCGTTGTTTACTCTGCAAAAATTGGAGAAACTGGCCTCCCATTGAATCTGTGGGAAGTATTCCCAAGGAGCCTTCTGATTTGGGCCGAGCCTAAGTACGCTGTCAGTGAGCAGCCCATGGGCATGGGGTCTCTGCTATGCTAGGGCCTAGAAAACATAAGAAGTCATGTAAAATTTCTTCTTCTTGGCCAGTTGGAGGAACTGGAAGTCGACATGATTTGAAATTATGGTCGCCTAGTCTAAAAACTCCCCAGCTGTACTTATGCCGAGCAAGAAGTAGTACATCCATACAGAAAATTCTTGGGCATGCTGTTGCTTGATGACCCAGCATAGTGCTATTATCCCCATCTGGATGCTTTCTTTGTATTCAGACCTGGGGATCACTAGCTTCATCCTCTTGGGGTCCCTCTTCGGGACTTTGAGCCAATTTTTGTTCATATATATGTGGCTCACCTCCTCTAATTTCTTGAATTGGGCCAAGGCATCAGACCAGGTGACCACGATTGGCTTGGCGAATTAAGGGATTCCCAAGCTCCTCTAGAAGGTATCAGGGTCAAGAGACACTAAAGGAGTGGGGTACCTTGTTGGCTCCGTCGATGCTAGCATAACAGCCCAAACACATGGGTTATAAAGAGCCCAGAGCATGAGTATAAGCTTTGGTGACTGCACCGAGCATGGGAAGAAAGCTGCTTTGAGGATCCCAGAGTTTCCAATTTTAATGGCCAAAAGATCTCTGGCCTGTCGTTGATTGTACATAACTTTGACCAAGGCCTGTATTTCTGGCCATGTTCTGACACTAGTGTCAGTAAATAGATGGACCTTAGACTCAATATTTGAGCCCATGATGACTCTGTCCTTAATGTATTTCAGTCTTAAAGGTATCTTTTCCAGAGCCTTCTCCATTTTGGATTTTACTGACGCCCTAGTACTTGTTGTAGATGGAAGTTCCAGACTTCAGGGTGGTGAGGATGCGCACGCTTTAGACATATTTGAAAGTATACTCTGGAAACCTACACGAAAAGGTTACCGTTAGAATGCATTAATAAATAAATACTTTGGGGTCTGGAGATCTTACCACCGTGGTGTTTGCTTTCCCTGAAAAGTTAGTTTCATTCAAAAACCGGCCACACGGGATCTATCCCATAGTCTTTCCATCAGTGGTGGAGTGTGTGCTTTGGAAGTAAATCAAGCTGATCACCTCTAGGAGGAGTAGAGAAGAGGTACTAATTAATTTAAACTAGTCATCAGATTTGTCCACTTCTCTTGGAGACCTGAGCTTCATCCTGCTTCCCTTTTTTCTTGTTATTTTGCACAATTATGGGTGGGAGGGCGGTACTTCTTTCACCATTAAGCTCAAGCTTAGCTAATTTTAATGGCAGTACTCCTTTCACCTTTCCACCTATTTCATATGTTGAGTAGGGGATAAAAATATGGACCTGAAAAGAATTCTTTAAAATTTCACACTTGGGTCAACCAACCAGTACAACCGATCTATCCTCGGTGTGTCCGCTTACTTGTTCCTTATTTTTATTTCACTGATCGCCAGACCTCCAAAAATAAACTTGATGGAGATTGCTCAAAACATACCACCAAACCTGTAAAATAGCTCCAGAGACCAGACTGATTCCACTATGCTAAAGATAGATTCTTAAGTTCACCATGCTACAGACATTGTACCAGAGACCAGAGTTCATGCGAAGCATTCCAATCCTACAAGATAGAACAAAATGTCAGGGCCCGAAAAGAAAACCAGATATGAAAACAAAAAACACCAAAATAGGACCACCTTGGAAGGTATCCAACAAGGCTATTTACAAGACACGGTACCTCCCAACAAGGCACTTAGAAAGAAATATTAACAAGAGGAGAGTTTTACATAGAGTACAATTTCAGACAAACTTACCCTACTCAAAGTAGTGTTTGGAAAACTGTCCATTGGCAGGAAATGGGATAGGTTCCCCGGTCATGGTGTTAAGGTGGTAAGTATTTTCCCCACATATTTCTGAGATTAGATATGGTCCAAGCTAGAGCCGTTGGAACTTGGTGTGCTTTCCTTTCTTTTCCTGGGGCTTGTCCCACGACAGGACCAAGTCTGAAATTTGAAAATCCTTGTATTGGGCTTTGTGGTCAAACCACCATTTTACCACTACTTGATGATGCATGAAATGTTTGAGGGCTACATCTCACTGTTCTTTTATTCACACCAGATTTAGGAGCCGAACCTCCACAATGTTGTCCCGGTTGCTGAATTCCTACATTAACTGCAAAATTAGGATCTGTAAGTTTATTGGGAACACAAGGTTCTGGCCATAAACCAGATGGAACGGGGATGTTCCCAGGGTGGTCTTAATTCAAATGTGATCCACCCAAAGGGTGAACTTCAACTTTTGATGCCAATCCTAGGGATTTTGTTCTAGCAGGTGTTTGATCACTTCAAGTAGATTTTTATTCATAGATTCAACAACACCATTCCCCTGGGGGTAATAGTTGCTAAAAAAATTTAGAGTGATCTTTCGATTGTAGGTCCACTCAAGTAATTGCATTGAAGAAAATGCTGGACCATTGTCACATACCAAAGAAAAGGGCATTTCAAACTTTGTGATGATGTTTTCTTCTAGGAATTTGATAACTACGTGTGTCGTGTTATTCTTGCAAGGTATAGCCTTGGACCACCGGGTGCAGTAATCAGTAGCAGTAAGAATATATTGGTGATTGGGAGATGAGTTGGGGTTGATTTCCCTGATGAAGTCAAATTATCATTGGGTTAAGGGCCTAGCCTCAAAGACTGGTTGTAAAGGCATAGCCGGGTTACGCTCTCGATGCACCACGATTTGGCAAGTGTGGCATTTTCTAATATGAGTGTAAATATCTTTAAATATACAGGGCCAATAGTACCCAGCCCAAAGGATCTGATGGGTAGTGGCATCAGCCGAGCCATGTTTTATTCCAAACTACCCGTGAAATTCATCAATCATCTTCACAGCTTGGTCTCTAACGATGCACCGGAGGTACACTCCCTCGTAGTTCCTGCGGTAGAGCACAGAGTTTTTGATCATCAAGTGAGTGATTTTCATTCATAGAGAACGACGTTTATTAGGAGGTAATCCCTCCGGGCATTTGTTATTCAGTAGCAAATATACCAGATCAGTATACCATGGGTCTCGAGTGATGGACTCCACTGTGTAAGTTTGGCATTCTATGCGGGGACTCTCTTTGGCCATCGCTTGAATCAGTCCCTGGCCCCGGACTATCTTCATGGGCTGCATTTCTAAATCATATTCCTGGAGGATGGCCATCCATTTCTCCTGTCTTTTTCCCAAATCACTCTGCATCAATAGAGACTTTATGGCCTGGTCTGGGACGATAGCATGCACCTTGCTCCGGAGAATGTAATGTCAGAATTTCTTCACAGTGTGAACTAGAGAAAAGGCCTATTTTTCTTGTGATGAGTACCAAACTTTAGCATTCTTAAAGGGGGAGCTCATGAAAGCTATTGGGATTTCTTCCCCTTTAATCTTTTGAGTCAACACCGCCATAGTAGAATGCGGCGAAGCAAAGGAGTAAATGTAAAATGAAAGGGAGTAGTCTGGAATAGCCAGGATAGGTGCTTTCGTTATTGTCTATTTGATCTGGGTGAATGCCCATTTTTCTTCAGGACTCCACTGAATCTTGGTATCCTTTTTCATCATTTCATTGAGTGGTTTAACTATATCAAAAAATTTGGTGATGAACCACCGGACAAAGTTGATCTTTCCGAAGAAAGATCGCATCTCTTTCTTGCTGCCAGACATTTGTAAGTTTAGCAACACTTCAACTCTCTCAAGGTCAATGGATATGCCCTTCTTAGAGATGATATGCCCAAGAAACTTCCCTTCGGTGACCCTGAATATGCACTTCTTGGGGTTGAGGGATATTCCATATCGGCGACATCTCTCACAGATCTGAGCGAGATGGGAGGAATGGTCATGCCTGTCCTAGAAAAAGATGCTCAAATCATCCATGTAGATGATTATGCACCGATTCACAAGGCCCTCTAACACAATGTCCATGGCCTTTTGAAATGTGGCCCCTGCGTTAATCAAACCAAAGGGCATTCTCCTATATGCAAACGTTTCCCACTTGGTGGTAAACATTGTTTTCTCCCTATCTTCATACTTGACCATGACCTGGTTATACTCGGAGTACCCATCCAAGAATGACATCATCTGGGATCCATTCACTATCTATAACACCTCATCCAATGAAGGGAGAGGGTGATTATCTTTCTTGGAGGCCTTATTCAAGTTTTAGAAATCTACACAAAGGCAAATTTCACCGCTCTTCTTTCTCACAGGGACTAGATTGGAAACCCATGTAGTGTGCCAGATTGGAAAGATTATCTGGGCTGACAGTAGTTTTTATACCTCTTGATTATTTAGGGGTTTGATCAGTGGGTTGACCAGTCGTTGCTTTTGCCAAAAAGGATTAGCATCAGGTTTCAGGGGAATAGTATGAGTCATAATGGATGTGTCGTACATTTTCAAATCTTCATACCCCCATGTAATTACATCTATGTATTCTCAGAGAACTATGAGAATCTTCTCCTTCTCCTTAGGGGAGCAAGAGGTGCCAATGTGGATAATCTTTTCTTCACCAGGCTCACCGATGTTTACTTTTTCAAACTTCCCTCCCTCAAAGGAAGATGACATCCTTTCCCGGGCCTGAGGGTCTGAGTCAAAGATTCGTTCAAGCGCAACCATCCCCTTTGGGATGGTATTAGTGGGTAGGTCCATGATCCCATCATCTTTGTCACCCTACCCAATGTCGTCATGGTCTCGTTCCTCCACTACCTAGTCTTCAAAGACACCAACATTGGCCATGAAGGCTAGGATATGTTGATCGTCCTCAAAAAATTGAAAGTGGGTGACATTATCTGGAATGGACAGGGTAGGGACCATCTCAACTAAAAATATCTGGAGTCACAAGCCGGCCATTGGCTCAAGTGTGCTGGAAGAAATGGCAAGGGCATCTGAGACATAGTTCTGTCGCTGGGGAATGAGGTCAATGCCAAGGGCATCAAAATCTTCAATAAGGCTCCAAGCTCAATTGCGGTATGCAGCCAGTCTCTTGTCATGACATGTATATTGACTCTAGACCTTTTTGAAAACCAACTCTGAATCACCTAGAGCCCAGAGGCGGGTGAAACCTTTCCTTAATGCAAATAAGAGTCCAAGGATCAAAGCCTCGTACTCTGTAACATTGTTTGTGAAGTTGAACTACAGTCTGTAGGATGCGAGGAAGGATTTCCCTCGTGGGTTGATTAATTTTACCCCGGCCCCGAGCCTTGTTTAGATCAGGACCCATCGAACTTGAGGGTCCACAAATCATTATTCACATTTTGGGGCTGTGGAGCGAGAGTAGCCTTTGGATTGCTTTTGGGGGACTTGGGAGGAATTTTCTCCTGAACTGTTGGCGTGTAGGTGGGGTTTACCTCTGGAGGAGTTTGAATTTGGGATTCCTGGGGAGATGGCACCAAAGGAGTGCATCTCATAGGAACACTAGGCTCTGAGGAATAATCTATATGTTCTCTATTTTGGAAGGTGTCGATGTGCCGGGTAGCGACCAAAAGGTAGGGACCACACTCAAGTTTTGAATATTTCTGATAATGTACTCGGCACCAAGTGCCAGATAGGAGTATGGCGGGGGTCACTGTGGCACCTTAAGAGTCAACCTGAACTCTCAGCTTTTCTTCTAGGTCCTGGGTTCTCTACAACACTATAGGATCCTCCCCAGGGGTGAAATTGAATGTTAAAATTTTGAAGGGTCGGTATACCCCAGGGTAAGTCTCAGAGAATAAGACCTCATTGACTTTCCCAACCTTGGATCTAGGTTCACTTTCAACCTAGATCTTGTTTGATTCTCCTTCCTAGGGGAGCCATAAGCGGGAGAAGTCGGTCGAAAATTATCCGTTCAAGGACTTAGACCAATTCCAACTTAATAACATCCCATAAGTCTCTAGGATATCCACCACTTGGACATCGATTATACTGGCTATCCTGGGGCCCTGGATAAGCTATATCCAGACATTCTTCAATTTTCCCACCATTTTTACGGTAGTTTTAACCAGCTGGATCACTACACCATTAGATGGGGTGGGATGGAATCTGAGCTTCTGGCATATATATAAGGGCATGATGTTACCTGAAGCTCCAGAGTCTACTAAGCAATTGTGTATGTTCTTGCCTTGGATATTCAGGCCTAGTAGGAGGGGAGAATCTTCATTATTTCCCTAAAAGACAGTCGCATTGGCATCCTCGAACGAGACAGTCTTGGGTGGGCGACTGATGACTTCTGGGTTTTCCAAGAGTTTTAGAAGAGACTTCTTCTGCTCAAGATAGTTTAGCAAAACCTCCATCAAGGTCATGGAGGTGGTGGTCTATTCTAACACCTTTGTAATGTTGAATCTTCCTCCTGGGAATTGGTTACTGCCCTCGGCTAGGTCTTTCACTTGGTTAGAGCTAGAACCTTTTAGAGGAGTGGGCCGGTCAGTTGCGTTATCCTGGGGAGGAGGAGTGACCTTGATAGGGGGTGTAGGTGTGTAAGCTAGTCCTTTACCAACCTGACTCTGAGTATTGTATAGAGTCTATGGGTTGGTGAAGGAATTGGCCTCAAAGGGTGGGATAGATTCATCAAAGAATCCATGTAGTTCAAATTCTTCTTCATCTTTCCCAGAATTTTTGAAGAAGATGGTCTCACAGGTGAAGGAACTGTGGGTTGACTCCTACACAGGAGGCTCTAGGGGAGTAGCATCATGCGACTATTGTCTGTCTAGCTGGGAGATCATGATGAACTTTTCCAATGTGACACAATTCACCTCATTATGTGAGCCCGTGTCATGCAATATTCACCAATTAGTCATGGGCTGGAAGTCTATGACTGGTGTGAAATGTGATGTTCCAGCACTGTTTTGGTTAGCATTTTAGTTTGGAGGTGGACCTCTGGTGTTCGTGTTATTATTCCATTGCTGTTTATTGGGTCGAGGCCCGTTGTTGAAGTTCCTTCCCCCGGCATTGTTATTTCATTAGACGGAGAAGATATTCCCTCTCTGGGAGTTAGAATTTTGGGGTGCATAGGACCCCGCCTTCAGTTGACCCATGTCCACAGTCAAGGTAGACAACATTTTTTGAAGGGACTCAACCTCGGCGGTCAACTAAGTATTGGCATCACAATGTGATGGTTGTTTTTGGTTCCCCGGGAAGGCAGCAGTGTTAGTCAGAGTCGAGGGCGACAATCCTCCAGTCACGGAAGACTGAAAGAAGGGCACTCTAGATGGTTGTGTTTGAGGCTATTGTGCCTGCTGTGGATGATTCCAAGGGAAAGCTTCTAGACTTGGTACCGCCTAAGTTTGTGTTGGATAAACATACCGGGCTTGCTGGTCTATCAGCGGTGGTGGGGGATTCATTTCCATTGAGGGAGAGCCCATTTCTATATTGGGGTTATACCCCCTGACATACGTTGTTCCACCGGGGATCATGTTGAAGGGCGCGCTCTGCCCAATCCTGCCTGAGGATTTGTTGAGACCACAGGATAATTCTAAAGCTAGGTTGTAAACCTTTGCCAAAGTGTCCCGGTCACCTGCGATAGTTGTTCTTCAAAGGAGAGTGGCAACGAAGGGGTCCATTGCATTAAGGTAAGTCTGTATGGTTACTTTTGGGGATGGAATGAAAGGGCCCGTGCACTGCTTCAGGGCGCACTGGAACTGATGGTTGAATGCTGCAAGAGGTTCATTAGGTTCCTTCCTAATGGAGATGAACTGGCTATGGGACCAGGCTGGGTCCACATGTATGCGAAAGGAAGCCAAGAAGGCATCCTCCATGTCCTGCCAACTGTTAATGGAGTTGGTAGGAAGGTTGAGGTACCAGTTTAATTCTCCCTACCCTAAGGACAAGGGAAACATCTGAGTCACAACATCTTTATGCTGGATCCGGTGTCAGTTCATGGCATCTTTATATGCCTATAAATGCTCTTCTACAGTCAGTGAGCCTAAGTGCTCATTTCATGGGCAGATCTTCTCTGGGTGTGAGGGTAAATCGTTGATTGCGCCTAGAAAAGTTCTCATTGGGGACCTAGTTTTGCCAAAATATGCAGCCATTAGGGGAACTAGATTTTGAGTAGTTTGAGCGGTGGTTCCTGGGATTGTCTGAGAATTTTGGGTATTCTAAGGTATGCTAGACCCCCAGACAATAGTGGCTAGTGTGGTTTTCAGGGTCCATTTCTTTTGAGTAGGAGGCTCAAGTTCAACAAACCTTCTGGGGTTTGGGGAAGACCTAAGGATTCTTTCAAATTTCACTGGGGAGAAAGACCCAATTCCACCGAAGGCCTGAATCCTTAAACTATAGCTCAGGGAACCCTCTTGAGGTGTAAAATTAGAATCTTGAGAGGGGGATGAGTTCATGCCCTCCTTCTAGCACCAGTTTCTGTTGACGGGGTTTTGCTGACCGGGTCCGCCAACAATCATAAGTTGTCACCGGGTATCGGGGTTACTGGCCAACTCCACCTGCAAAGGCTATTCGGGGAAGTTAGATTCCCTGGGCCTCCAAGCACCTTAGCATTGGGTCATGACGGTGCGGGGATCGATTGGGAGAAGTGACTATTTTTGAGGGGGATAGCTGGTTTTTTCAACTCTTTCCCTCCAGCGATTCATGAAGGTGAGGTTTCTCCAAGCACTCTACACTTAGCAAATAAACTAAAAAAGATCCTGTAGGGTCAGAAGTACTTCATCTATCTATAGTTATGTTTAAACATTCAAAACATCAATAATTCTCTGATAAACTACACTAAATACCAAAGAAATACACAACCATCAGTTCGTATCTTATCAGTAGCAAGGGAAAAGAGGTCGTTAAGCTACTTGAAATATCAGAGCAAAAGACATAAGGAACATGAAACATAAAATACCTTTAACTCAGAAGTTTGAATGCCAAAAAAATCATTGCACAGAACTCTTCCTTCTTCATTAATATTTCTTCTAGCAAGCATTGGTGCGTGATACAATGGTGGCTACAGGGGAACGTCTAACTATTTGAAAGTGAAATAATGGAGCATTGAGCTCTGTAACTGAACTAAAAAATTGCTTTTCTTTTACTGTGGATAGAAAAATCATCAATTTTGCTAACCCTTGGAAATGGGCTGGTCTTACTATTTATACACATCCTCAGCTAACCCTAACCCTAACCCTATTTTACATTATGCTACAATAAAATACACTATTCAGGGGCTGGTACTACCTGCGCCGCCCTACAAAAGACCTTGAGATAGAATAGGTCTTACATGTCAGAAGAATAAGACAAGAAGGTAGAGAGAAAGAATCAGCCTCGAGAAGAGAGCCAGGAAAGAGAAGGAAGAAATCAAATCCCCGAGGATTGAGGCTATATGCCTCATAAATTGGAAATGCGGCACCCTGTCTCCAATGTACCATGTGTACCTCTGAAGTGGTGCCTCGAGAAGACCATCTGTCAGAAAACCAACTATTGATCTGACATTCCTTGATGTAGCCAACTACCTTCTGACATCCTTTATTAACCACTTCTAAAAGTGTCCAATCAGTCTCGGGGACCGGGACATGGATCACTTGAAAGAATACAAAATTTGGGATCCGGGATTCCAGGATCTAGGAACTTACGTTTTGAAGGAATAAAGAATAAAAAATGTTTGGATTTTCTCCAGCCTCCAGAGAAACTTTATTTTTTCTTGTTGTCATTGAATGTTTGGAGAAGGCAGGAGATTCCATCCTCATCAATTTCTCTAAGGTAGGACCGCTGGTACTTAGCCACCTCAATTTGTTCTCCAAGCTCTGGAACATAATCTTTGAACTCATCGGCCATTTTTGCCGCATCATGACCACTAAGGATCATGTGAGTTAGCCCTGTCATTTGGTTCCCATCTAGTCCCTCCAGGGATTGGTATTTGGATTCCATCAATTAAAAAAATTTTCTCATAACATATTCCTCTGGAGTGCACGTATCGGTGCTGAGTGGGTTAGCTCCGAAGACCTTTGCTACAAATGCCTTGTACATATTTGAAGAATATTGCACTTTGTTGACTTTATTTTGTAGAGATCCTACCAATTGCTTGAGTACCTCCAATGTGAGGTCAAGTCTAGAGTGCTGGGTCCTCACAAAGTCAAATGATTCTTCTCCCAGAATCCCAGAATCGAAGACCATCTCTTCCCCGAGGTTGAGGAGCTCCTCCAGCTCTACCTTCCAAGCCTTGTAGTTTTACATGTCACCCTCCCATATATTAAGAATGGTCTCTGCCTGATGCAGAACATGTCATTCTGCATATAAATCTAAGAGGGTGGACATTAGGAAACACCGCGTGTTTCCTATTTGCAGAGTGACCCACTCATCGACCGCTTGGGCCTTCTTTTTCATTGCTCACAAGGATTCAATGTCGCTCTATGGTAATGGCACATCAGACATGGAGGCCTCTAAAGGAATGAAACCCTTAGGCTAGGCTAACTCAGTAAGCAACCCCACGAGGTTCGCTGTCTTTTCCTTTTCTGCTTTGAGCCTCCTTTTCGTATCTGGCCTCCACTACCTTGGCCGCTTCTTTTAAGAGGTTTACTTCACCCAAATTTCCTCGCTTTACTAGTGATATCATAATCTCTGGCCTCTGCCATCGCTGCATCAGTGTCAAGGGGAGGTGTTGCCACAACTGCAATTGTTTCTCCTCCTGGCCCAGTTTGAAGAGTATGAACTGTCTGGGCTTTCTTGGCCTTTGGTGCTTCTTGGACCTAGGCCATCATCTCAGCTAGAGAGAGGTGAGCTGTCGGGGTGGACGGGGCCTTTCTCTTCTTTCTCTCCACTAGCCACTGAGGTGATAGGGGTGGCTTGTTTGCCAAAGTCTATTCTTTTGGTTGTTCCCCGGTGCCCTGTTGCTGTTCCTCCTTAGTGGTGTGGGTCTCACCCACCCCTTTTTCTTTATCTTGGGCCTCATTAGGAAAATTTCCCCTAGTGACATTTGTTTCCTCAGCCTTGTCCTCCACTTCTTTAGCTTTGTCTAGACCTTCATCAGCTATCCTGGGGATTTTCTTCTCTCATTCTTGCTCTTCGGCCTCAGTCGCTGGGATCTCTTCTTCTTCTAATACATCTTTTAGAGATAGGGGAGGTACCGGGCCAAGATTCAATGTTTGTGCCATGGTTATTACCTACCCAAAGGTTGCTCCAGGGAGTGGCACTTGGAACGTGGCAGCTAAGGTTACGGTTACTCCCGTAGTTCCGTTTCCCTTAGCAGGTGCCGCTTGTTCACTCTATTTTTGCTGGTCCACCCTCGTATCTTGCATCTTTGGAACTTTGGAGGTGATTTCTTACTCTATTTCCTTTTCTTCTTCCATTGGTTCTTCCTGCTCCTGCGTAGTTCTTTGTTCCTCAGCTTCCTCTTCTGCTGGGACTTCTGCCGTCTGCTCGATGTCCCCCTATAAGTTATCAAACTTGTCAGTTGCAAATACATCATTAAACTCATCCTGCGGAGGAGGGTTGTCTGGGACATTGGCAGGTTCTACTTCCTTCTCCAGCTCTAGGGAGTCAGAAGAAAGGATTTCAACTTGTGGAGTCCGGGGTATCCCCAACTTTGACTCCTTGTTAGGCTTAGGGTGAAGCCTCCTCCTTCTCTGGGTAATCAAAGATGGACCCGCATCCCTTACTATTGCTTGCTCCACCAGATCCACCCATGTTGCCTTAACCATTAAGGCCGCTAGTGAAGGGGAGGATGGAGGATGAATAGGTCCTACCATGAGTACCAGGGTAGCCAGCCATGTGATTAGGTTCTCTCTCATTTGCTGGGAGGATACTACCGATTGCCTTATTTGTTGTTTAATAGGGACTTGTTGCATAGTGGGAGTTGTATCTATTCCTTTTCCTTTATCCACTCCCTGTGAAGAAGTCCCGGCCCTTAGGGTTTCTTTTGGTACTGGCTGGGCCACTTTGCAGACACTCCCGGGGCCTGCTCGACCACCTCATGGGTGAATTCCTCAATGGTGGACCCTTCCTAGGCATCCCAGTTCACTGGTGGGAGAGCCAATGTATCAATCCCCTTTTCTTTGTACTGGGGATCGATCGTGGAGCTGGCGTTTGAGAAGTCCTCTAGAAATCTCTGGAGCTTCAATCTTTCCATCATGCCCACGATCATCCTGACGTAGTGCTAGCTTCGGACCTCCACGTCATCTTGGAAGTCTTCCCAAAAGACCTCCATATGGTATTGATGGGGCTCTGATGCCTAGGGAAGTGCCGCTATAATCTGACTGTGCGGATCAAAATGCTTCCGCGCCAAGTAGAATTCTACCAAGTTATAGGTTTTTAGCTCATTATCTGTTTCTTTGGAGGTGGCCAGACTGCATGAATAATTCCCACAAGTGATTGGGAATAGAATATTAGTCACCTTCTTAATGGCATAGAAGGAATGCAACTCCATTATCTGCCTGCAAAATTCTAAGAGGACTATCTTGTCGCCGCAATGCTTGGGCAACAAGTAGGGTTTCCCGGAGAAGCCGGTCACCCATATATATGTATGTTGCTAAAATTGTATGTAATAGTGTCCCTAACTTTGGACCAAATTCATCGCCTCTGTGGACAGGCAGTATCCTGCATCCCGGGTGGGTGTGAGCAGGTGGTAGTAAACGAACGCGTCGTTTACTTTGCAAAAACTGGAGAAACTAGCCTCCCATTGAATCTATGGGATGTAGTCCCAAGGGGATTTCTGATCCGGCTGAGCCTAAGTACGCAGTCGGTGAGCAGCCCATGGGCATGGGGTCTCTGCTATGCCAGGGCCTAGAAAATATAAGAAGTCATGTAAAATTTATTGTTCTTGGCCAGTTGGAGGAACTGGGAGTCGACATGATTTGAAATTATGGCCACCCAGTCTAAAAACTCCCTGACTGTACTTATGCCAAGAAAGAAGTAGTACATCCATCTAGAAAATTCTGAAGCATGCTGTTGCTCCAAGACCCGAAATAGTGATATTATCCCCATCTAGATGATTTCTTTAAATTCAGAGCTGGGGATCTCTAGCTTCATCCTGTTGGGGTCCCTCTCCGGGACTTTGAGCAATTTGTTGTTCAGATATATGCGGGACGCCTCCTCCAATTGCTTGAATTGGGCCAAGGCATCAGACCGGGTGACCACGGTTGGCTTGGTGAATTGAGGGATTCCCAAGCTCCTTTAGAAGGTATTAGGGTCAAGAGACACTAAAGGAGTGGGGTACCCTATTGGCTCCGGCGGTGCGAGCATAACAACCCAAATAGATGGGTTGTAAAGAGCCGAGAGTGTGAGTATAAGCTCTGGTGACTACAGCAAGTACGGGAAGCAAGGTACTTTAAGGATCCTAGATTTTCCAATTTTAATGGCCAAAGGATCTCCGACATGTCATTGAATGTACATAACTTTGACCAAGGCCTGCATTTCTGGCCATGTTCCGATGCTAGTGTCGATAAAAAGCTGGACCTTGGACTTAATCTTTGAGCCCACAATGACTCCGTCCTTAACATATTTTAGGCTCAAAGGCATCTTTTCTAGAGCCTTCTCTATTTTGGATTTTACTGACGCCTTGGTACTTGCTGTAGATGGAAGTTTCAAACTTCCAGGTGGTGAGGATGTGGATACTTCAGGCATATTTGAAAGTATACTCTGGAAACCTGCACGGCAAGGCGACCATTAGAATGCATTAATAAATAAATACTCCGAGGTCCACAGATCTTACCACCGTGGTGTTTGCTTTCCCTGAAAAGTTAGTTTCATTCAAAAACTCCGGAAAGCACACATAAACATATCATGAACTTAGGAATTTGATTAGCCATCTAGGTCTGGAAATTTTATCACATTTGGTAAGAAGGACACAGGATGGATGATGGTAGGAGACTCGGAGCCTAGAGAAGTAACCATTGGTAAAGATGTGTACAAAAAGGTAAACTGTTAGACCCACGTGGGTGCCACGTGGGTGAGTAATAAATGGGAGTTATGGCGATGACGGCAAAGCCAACTATCTGAATGTGGAAAAAGTGAAGGCCACTTGGTAAAATTTAAATGTGCGCATGGGACATAAATGAGGCCTAGGCTAGTTTTACAGAGGAGAGAGAAAACTGCTTTTTTGAAACCGGCTGAGGGCCGAGTTTGAAACAAGTGGTATTCTGCTCAGAGTGAGCTTACGGACAAAAAACCAGTTACATGGGTGACACAGCGAGCTTGCTAAGCTACCTGGTAGGATACACATATGATATACATTAGAGCCAAGGGATATACACACATAGACTAGAGGGATATACATCAAATATACACCAAACTTACATATATACACCGCAGAATGAAAATCTACAAGAAACCAAGCAAAACATAGAATATCTACAACTTTCTACACTATTTATAGACTAAAATACACCTGCACAGAGGGCGGACAACCCTCTGGCAGAGCCAACCCACCAACTGGCAGAAACCAGAAAGAAATGAAAGATGAACAAAACAAAAAGGCAAAGACAACAAAAACAAAGGAAAACAATGACACCAGACAGAAGGAAAGCCGAAGGGAGAGGAAGCACCAACCTGAGAATGTAGAAAGGAGAGGAAAAGAAGCCTTTGCGGAAGCTCTGCAATAGCTCCAATCGTCAAACGATCACAACCTGCCACTATAAACCACTCATAATTACTCAGAAATGCTAGAAATGTTTAGCACTAGATTATTGTTAAGTCACTGCAAATCACTCTGAAATTGCTCTAAAATCGCTTTGATTGCTTGAGTGTTTAAATCGCGATAAATGTGAAAATGATAGGTAACTTCTATTTATACCCGCGGTAAAAGCAAGCCACCTCTTCATCTACAAACTCCAGACAGAAAGACCTCCAGAGTCTGGGCCCAGGGATTCCCTGCGACAATATCATCTTAAGAAAAGAGAACATCGCGGTGAAGAATCTCGAAGTCCAGAATCTGGCTCCTAACAAAGGATGACCAACTCTGGGACCGGGGTCCTGGAGGCATGAGAAACCAACAAAACAAAGCAAAACTACGGGGTAGAAAACCCCGGAGAAGGAAAACAAAAGAAGACAGAAAAAAGACAAGGCAAGAAAAAAAAGCAAAATAGAAACAAAAAAATAGGGGGCCAAAATTTTTTTACACAAAATGTAGGGACGGGGATGCAGGGAATAACAACACAGAACCGGATGATGATGTTGAGATAGTGTTTGTAGCTGTGAAGGATGATTCAGATGAAGATGAAAGGTATGAAGAAACTGCAGTCATATCTAAGATTAGCAAAAATGATATCTGGATTATAGATAGTGGCTCACTCACCATATGACAGGTAACAAAGAAAAGTTTGAAACTTTTGAATACTAAAAAAGGTGATACGGTAAGAATGGGAAATGATTCTCCTTGTCAAATCAAAGGTAAAGGAATAGTAATGCTGAATAACCTGATTAAATGTGAAAATGCTCATTGGGTAAAAGGATTGAATTATAATCTATTGAGTGTTTCTCAGCTAAATAATTTAGGTCATAAAGTAGAATTTGAGAACAAGAAGGCAAAGATCTTCAATAAATCAAGAGCACTGATTGGTACCATGAACATACCAAAGGTAATTTATTCTATCTGAATGATACTAACCCCACTTTCTTGATGACTAGAAATGGAGACATATGGCTGTGGCACAAAAGGTTGTGTCATGTGAACTTTGACAACATGATGAAGATAAGGAGGAAAAGAAGTGTAAGAGGCTTATTGACGATGACAAAGCCAGACAACATCATGTGCAAGAATTGTCAAAAAGGTAAAATGAAAAAGTCTAGTTTCAAAAGAAAAACCCATACATCTGATGATATTCTAGAATTAGTCCATATTGATTTATGTGGACCTATGAGGACAAAGAGCTATTACGGAGATAGATATTTTATTCTCTTTGTTGATGATTATTCTAGAATGATGACAGTCATATTTTTAAAAGAAAAATCTGAAGAATTCAAGATGTTTAAATGGTATAAAGCTATGGTAGAGAAACAAAGTGGTAAGGATCTAAAATATTTGAGATCAGATAGAGGAGGAGAATTTATATTAGATGAATTCACTAATTTCTGTAATGAGAATGGTATAAAAAGACAGGTTTCTACACCAAGAACACCACATCAAAATGGAATTGCTGAGAGAAGGAACAGATCAATAGTTGAATGTGCAAGAACACTGATGATAGAGAAGAACATCACCTAGATCTTTTGGAGAGAAGCTATTAGCACTTCTGTCTACACACTTAACATGGTACAATTAAGAAAGGAATCAATGAAGACTCCTTATGAGCTATGGTATGGTAAGACACCCAATGCAAGTTACTTCAAAATATTTGAAAGTCAATGTTGTGTCTTAAAAGATGAGAGAAATGGAAAAATTGATGCCAAAAGTGATGAAGGCATTTTTCTGGGGTATTCTACCAAAAGCAAAGCTTTTAAATGTCTAATCAAAGCTTCTAACAAAATAGTTGAAAGTGCAAATGTAAAGATTGATGAATTTGCAGAAAAGAATGAGTTGGAAAGCACAAAAGAACCTGAAGACTACAATAAATTTGTATACTGTGAAGGACCCACAACTCTACCCAAGCAACAGTGCATGAATCCAGAATAACAAAATGTTGCATCCGATGATCAGAATGCTGTTACCAAGGTTTAGAATAATGATCAAGATAATGTGCAAGGTAATGAAGATGAAGCTAATATGCTAAGAGCTGTACCTATACTTGCAAGATATGTAAGAAGGAACCATCCAGAGGACCAGATCATAGGAGATAAGAAAGCTGGTACAAGCACAAGGAGTAAGTCTTTAAATTCAAATTGCTTAATTTGTGAGTTTGAACCAAAGTATGTCAATGCTGCACTAGATAATGAAGAATGGATAAGTGCTATGAATGATGAGATTGAACATATTGTGAAGAACAAGACATGGTCACTTGTACCAAGACCAAATGACAAGAATGTCATCGGTACAAAATGGATATTCAAGAACAAGCTGAACGAGAATGGAGAAGTCACAAGGAACAAAGGAAGACTAGTATGCAAGGGGTATGCACAAGAGGAAGGTATAGAATATGGAGAAACCTTTGCACCCATTTCTAGGCTAGAAGGAGTAAGAATTTTACTTTCTTATGCTGCATATAAAGGATTCAAAGTATATAAAATGGACATCAAGTCAGCATTCCTAAATGGAATACTTGAAGAAGAGGTATACATTGAACAACCAGAAGCGTTTGTAGATCCAGACAAGAGGAACATGGTATGTAGACTTCACAAAGCATTGTATGGATTAAAACAAGCTCCCAGAGCTTGGTATGAAAGACTTCATTCCTATCTAATGAATATTGAATTCATAAGGACTAGTGAAAATAGTAATCTTTAGTTAAAAGAAGATACTAATGCTAACACTTTGATTGCTGAAATATTTGTTGATGACATCATATTTGGAGGCAATGATATGCTATGCAAATAATTTTCTAATGAGATGAGAAAGGAATTTGAGATGTCTATGTTTGGAGAGATCAAGTTCTTTCTTGGCCTACAGATCATTCAACAAAGTGAAGGTATTTTCATCACTTAGTCCAAATACATCAAAGAAGTTATGAAAATATTCAAAATGGAAGATTCCAAACCTCTTGGAACACCGATGGCTATTGGATGCAAATTAACAAAAGAAGACAAGAAAACAGAAGTAAATTAGACTCTATACAGAGCTATGATAGGAAAACTCATGTATGTTGTAAACATTAGACCAGATATTGCACATGCATTAGGAATTGTTGCTAGATTTTCTGCTAACCCCAGGGAATCACATATAACTACTGTGAAAAGAATTCTAAGATATCTAAAGAATACTGAGGAATTTGGCTTATGGTATAGAAGAGAAGGCAAATTTGA